>BPLR01021233.1:0-48390 GCA_021605095.1 Caerostris extrusa | reverse complement strand
AAAGATAATTGGTGGTTAAATGCTCTATGGTCGATGTGAAAATATCATTCTATACATATTTGTCATGAATTATCAGCTTGTAAAAAGGCAGGGTGGTGCATTTATAAAAAGATATTTGGCGATTAATTACTCATTGCTATTTATTAAAATATAAGAAATTAAATAAAAAAATTTGAAAAGTTAATTGTTAATTAACTGAAAATATCGTTCTATAAATATTTGTCATAAATTATTAGCTGATAAAAGGCGGAGGGGGTTGTATTTCATAAAAAAGGTATTTAACAATTAAATGCTCATTGTTAATTTATTAAAAATGTAAGAGATCAAACAAAAATTTAAAAAAAATGATAATTGTTAATTAACTGCTCTATAATCGATGTGAAAATATTGTATTTTAGAATACAATATAATATTTGTATTAAGAAAAAAATTGTATTGAGATACTCTATGCATAATTTATTTATTTTGACACATTCTATATATAGTGTATATGAGTTAAAGGCAAGTATATATATATATATAGAGTTAAAACAAGTATGCATATAACTTGACATACTCTATGTATATTTTTAAATTATTTTTTTTTTTTTTGAACTGGTGACAAATTATTATTCAATTTAAAACAATAAAAATTTTAAAAATCCTTTTAGACTTGGTTAAATTTCTGTTGATTTCAATATTATTAATTGAATGTGCTTATCTTGAGTTGCTCTATGTATAATATATTTATTTTGACATACTCTATATATAGTGTATATGAGTTAAAGTCAAGTATGTAAATATAGAGTTTAAATCAAGTACGTATATAATTTGACATACTCTATATATGTTTCTTAAATAATGATTTATTGATAAATTATTATTTATTTCATTTTCTATCTTTTTTTTATTAATGAAAAGAAGCATCATGATTGGTAAAGAATTCTCAAAATCATAGAAAAAAAGAAAGTATTTTAATCTCATTCCAACTCCGCCTGAATTTGAAGAGACTTTTGCCCCATTTCCACAAGAAGGCGCTGTTCAATGCCAGGAAAAGTCTTTTCATCATCAGGTCAAGTGAAGATGTTTCATCTCGTAACTGTATCCGTATCCGTGCAGGGTGCGGATTTGTATATAAATTATAAAGCCACAGTATCTGTGACCGTTTGCTACTTCTGGACGTCAGCCATGCCTTCCAAAAGCCACACCTATGCTTCTACAGAGGATGATGTCATTTTTATATATATTTCTCTCAGATGCGCGACTTTAAAATGGTCACTGTGTATAAATAGATTATAGTATAGTATTATGATATTCATTTTAATGCTAAATTTATAAACTCAATAATAAAGGATTTATGAGAATTACATTGATTGAATATAAGAAGAATATAACAATATAACATTTCAAAACCAATGTAATTCTCGTTGATAATTTGAACATAACAACGAGAATTACATTGATTTGAAATATGATAAATCTTACTACATATTTTAAAGGGAATAATAAATGCATTTATACACGATATGTAACAAAATATAAATTGTATTTGATTAAAAATGCCTATTACATGATGTAAAAGTTTAGTCTAGAAAAGTTTAAAAGGAAAATCACTACTTGAAACCGAAGTTTAAATCAAAGTTGAAAGCAGTTGAAATCAAAGTCATTAGTGAAATCACTAGTTGAAATCAGAGCTAAGCCTAGACAAATTTAAAAGGAAAATCACAAGTTGAAATCGAAGTTGAGCCTAGAAAATCCCTAGTTGAAATTGAAATCAGAGCTGAGCCTAGAAAATTTAAAAGAAAAACCCCTAGTTGAAACCAAAGTTGAAATCAGAGCTGAGCCTAGAAAAATTTAAAAAAAAAATCACTAGTTGAAACCAAAGTTGAAATCAGAGCTGATCCTAGAAAAATTTAAAAGAAAAATCACTAGTTGAAATCAAAATTGAAACTAGTTGAAAGCGAAGTCACTAATTGAAATCACTAGTTGACATCAAAAGTTGTGCCTAGAAAATTTGAAAGGAATATCGCAAATATAAAAATTTCAGCTCAATGTATATACATCGCCCAAATAAATTTTTTAAAGTTATTAATAAGACATGTTAATTAAAGGGGGTTTATATTCTGTTAATTAGTCAATTAGTTAATTATATTTACCAAACTAAATTTTATCTGTTTCTCTTCTCTAAAATCAGTGATATCTATTGTGTGATAATAAAAAAATGTGAATAATCAGTTAATTGTTAGCAATAACAATCAATTGATATCTATTAACTGTTAACGATGTTGTTTAAAGATGCATCAAATGTAAAAAATTTTTTTAGTTTCGAATATTAATTTAATGTAGAACTGAAATGTTTTCTATGCTGTATAACTATCTAATTAAAATGTATGACATTGCAAAATATTTATAAATTTTTAATTAGATCTTTTTTGATTTTTAAAGAATATTCCACTGTAAAACATTTTTGAACTTCATATCTACTATAAAAAACAAATTTAAACGTAGCTTCTTATTTCAACAAGAAAAATATACAATTGCGTTTAAACAATAAACGATGATTGATAAAAATTACAACTCCTGATTGTAAAAATGCAAAACATTTTTCAAACGAATGAATGGTTTTAATTAAAAATTACTATTGAATTTATTTCAAGTAAATTGTATAAAATTGAAGTACATTCAAAAGATTTCAAAATAAATTAATCTTAAGGAAACAAAACAGAAGTTTTAAATTTAAACATTCTATTTAAACCAACTAAACAATGAATTGAAATCAAGAGCTTTTGTAGTTCAAAACTATGCTACCACACAATTAGGTGCTTTTTTATGTGAATTTGACATATGACATTGTTTGAACTGTGCAAAATGTAAATGCATGTTTGATTTGCATATATGTTGTGTGTATCTTTCTGCTTATGGGTGATCTGATATCTGAGCTTATAATTGAATAAAAATTTATTTAAAATAAAAATTCTGAAAAATTTTGCGATTAGAAATAAGTAAGAGGATTAATTACACATCTAAAAGAACATATCACTAATTGCTATTCATTTATGAGATATAGTACAAAATTGTTGAATAATTCTTTGTAAATAGTAAAAATTAAACTTTTTTTTTTATTGCATAAGATTCTGCAATTTTTATGTACTTCCAGAATATTATTAGATTTTCTATGATGATTGTGGATATTTTTATTGTTTTTTATGCCAGTGGTGTATATCTTTTGTAAATAGATTCCTATATATATATATATCAATAAACGTTTTTAAAAGAAATATGCATTGTTTATTTTGTTTAATTACGGGGCCCGATGGCCGAATGGCTAGCGTTCTGGCGTTCGGTACCACAGGTATCGGGTTCAAATCCCGGCTTTGCCATGGGTTTTTGTAGTGGTTCGGAATCACTTTAAACTGTAGGTCACGGTCCCTAATAGGATCGTAGAGCGCTGCGGGGCATTGTTACTCCGTCCGACTTGCCATTAAGTTACACGCGCCCCTGGATAATGCAAAGTGAGTAACATCAGTGCAGCCCTTATGGCGAAAGATCACGGTCTTATTTGCCAGCTGCATTAGAAGAAAAAAAAAATTTGTTTAATTACAATTAAAGGCTGCAATGTCTAAAATTGTTTTCATTGTAGGAAAATTATTTGATTTTAAAATTACAGAATTGATTAATGTTTTTATGTTAAAAATACAAAATTAACTGATTTCAAAAATATGGAATTGATCGATTTAAAAACACAGAATCATTTGGATATTAAAAATACAGAAGTGATTGATTTTAAAAATACAGAATTGGTTGATGTTAAAAATACAACATTGATTAATTTGAAAAATATAGAATTGATTGATTTTAAAAATACAGAATCGATTGATTTAAAAATACAGAATTTATTGATTTTAAAAATACAGAATTTAATTGATATTAAAAATACAGAATAAAACTGATTTTATTGATATTAAAAATACAGAATAAAACTGTTTAAAAATACAGAATTTATTGATATTAAAAATACAGAATAAAACTATTTAAAAATACAAAATAAAAGTGATTTTAAAAATATATTACCTTTCTCAGTATAGAATTTCAATAATAATTGTATGCTAGCTATTATAAACTATAGTATAAACTGTAAAATAAATTAGGTATGTGTAAAATTGCAGCAATTATTACCGAATTCTTATTTAAATAGAATAAATACAGAGATAAATTTCAGCCGGATAAAAAAAAAAAATTCAAAATAAATAAAAAATATTCTCTTAAATTGTTTATTTCATTCATGAAAAATCTAAAGAAGGGTAAATTCTAAACCCTAAATTCATTTCTTTATAGATATATACATTTATACATTTTATGCATTTTGAAGAAAAAAAAAATATTTTTAGAAATTGAGGCATATTTTACGGAATAAAGTAACTATACAACTATTATAATTTTTATAAAAGATCACGAATTTACATTTTTTTTCTAATCATGAACAATCACAAAATTTTTCTGTGATGTTTAATCACTGATGATTTTACAACTTGAAACCATACAAGAGTAATTATAATTCACAACAATAGCAACAAATGATTCATTGATAACAACAATAATACCAAAATTATATAATAAATTTCAGAATTTTTTTAAATTATTGTTTAAGGAAAATTAGAAATAATTTGTTTAAAAGTGGTACTAACAATAGCACAAATTACCTGGTTTTCTTTTGCATGCATTAAAAAATAATTACAAAACTTTTAAAATTAAAATATTTAGCCAATAAGAACACAAATTGGGCTTAAAAATTACAAAAATATAATTCATCTTGATATTGTATTGCACTCAGATCAATCTTATTCACTCAGAAAGTTTTTTTAGCTACAAGTTATGGGAGAAATTGAACTTCAATTGAAATAATTTAGTAAATACAAGGAGCATTTGTTTTTGTTCGTGTTACAGCTTTACAATGCAATGGATGTTATTTTTGAAAAAAATAAATTATTTAAAAATTTAGCCAAACCTGATTATAGGTAGACCAAAATATTATGTGACAAAATGGCGAACATGAAATAGGACGGATTCAAACAGAATGGCGTAATTAGGGTAGTTAAAAACTTTCAAAGGGTTTCAATTACACTTAATTATTTTTAAACTTTAATATTTAAAATTAATTTTACAAAATATCAAAAGAAAAGCAATGAAAAAAAATTCATATATATATATTCATATATTCGAAATCAAATGAAAAAAAAATTCACTGTAACATTTGAATTTTTCCAAAATTGCTTTGAGCCGAGTTTGTCTCACTAGCATTCCTAACAAGTAATGGATTTGTCGGTTTCTGCTTTAAATCGAATGCTTACTAATTATAATTTATTATAATAACGATAATTTATTTTGAAATTAACTTTTTCGAAATGTCTTTACAAATACAAAAAAATGAAAAGACTTTTAAAGCTCTTTTAAGGCAAAAAATAATTTATTGATTGATGGGTTTTCATCACATAAATAAAAATGAGAGAAATGTGGATGTGAAGCAGATAATACCATGATCAAGAAAACTCGATAAAATGATTCTACTACTATTATTGTCTAAAATTATATATGTTTGATAAACAAATTATCAAAGCAAATGTTATCAGATGTTACATTACCTTTTTTTGCGAACAATTTAATGGATTATAATTATTATTTTCATGACAATGGTCCATTCAAGTGTGTGAGTGAAACTGCATTCCCCTTCTCCCCGAAAAACATATTGAATAAATTATCTTTCTAATAAATTTAAATTTCTATTTTTATCATTGAACAAAGATCGGAACATTTCCCATGATTTGTTGGCTCATCTAAGAGATTATGTTTTTCAATGCATAAAAAAAAAAATGCTGTAAAATATTTTTTGAAGTTTTCATGACATATTTTATAATCATTCAAACTCTTTACATAAAACAAAATTATGGTACTGTTTCAATATTGAATGCTGCTTGACGCCAAATGGCGCAAAATCATTGCCAATCTTAATATAACAGTTCATGATGTTTAAAAAACACTTAGGTGTATATCTTGTGCACATTGCGCCAGATGTCTCGCTAACCAAAAACGCCAAATATTAAACAAAAAAATAAAATTTATGCCTCTGAAAAAAAGAAAAACAAAATCTTATAAGAAACATCTTCATTATGTCCGTTTGAGCGGCGCCAAATGAGATGTGCACAAATAGGTTAAGTAGGGTTAATATGTTACCATGCTGCTCGCCAAGCATCCAACTCCTCACATTATGATTGTAAATGATTTGGCGGCATTTTATGCAAAATGGCATTCCTCTACTGGAAAAATACAGTAATATTTTACAAGTAACCGTATATAATATGGTTATTTTTGAACCTAACGGAGAGCTATTTTCAAAGTTATTCAAAAACAAACTTACTTCCTGGCACTACAGCCACACTTACTCTAGCCTACAAGTCTGCCTACTGGCAGATTTCGAGACAGGAGATGGTTCCTTTTCGCAGGGTTAGGGTTAGGGTTGTCAGCCTGTGCCCAATTGCCCAATTGTCATATTGGATTTCGAATCACTATAGATATCCAGGGCACAGTCGAGATTCAAACCCGAAATCTGTGTCACCTTCTGACAAAACGCTATTCACTCGGTCATCAGGACTCTACTAAAAAAGGATAATTCAAGTAAAGGACAAATTGGCCAGAATCAACATATGCCTAAGTTATAAGATCTATATTATCAAGTAAAAACAGAAATAATAATTACTCTGTAGTTGTTGTAGTAAATTAAAATTAGTTATATTGAAAGCAATAGTAATAATTTAAGTTAATAAAAAACGTGTTCCGTTAAGATAGTGTTTCTTTCCATTTATTATTTATAAAACTTAAATTGATTAACATAATAAATTCCATCGAATCCAAAGCCTATAGATATATTACATAAAGAATATGTAAATTAAAATATCATAATTTATAATTATATTCAGACATATTACAAGGTACTGATTCTCTCCTCCCTTTCTTTCTATTCAAATTCGATTTTACAATGTGTTTCAGAAAAATTGACTGCTCAGATTTTTATATTAATACTTTTCAAGGAAAGTTTGATCATTAAAACATGTGTCCTTCCCCCCTTGTATTACAGCTGATCCAAACTTTGGATACGCTGAATTGTATTCAAAATTCAATTTCATATTTTACAACTTTTTGTTTATGAAACTAATATATTATTAAAAATGATGGTCAGGAAGAAAAGATAATTTATTATTTTTATTAATATTAATGTTAAAAAAAAAATAATATCAGTCAGATATTTACAATATTATAGGACTGTTGTCAAAAACACAGTTGTTTAAGAATTCTGTTGTTTTGAGAATATACCTTTTAACATGATAATGCATTAATGAAGTTAATCCATAATATCTGACATTAATTAATTACTATTTTTCAATGTGTTGTAGAGGGATCACAAAATTTATTTTGAATATGTTGATAACAGTGCGATTAACCATAACCATAACCGTGTGTTAACATTATGATCTTTTATTTAAAGATAAACTCATGGAGTCTGACTCTCATTTAAAATGTTAGATGCACAAAAGGGATTATTAAAATCGTGATTGAAGCTATATTTGAGTGCTTTCTCATTATCTCAGCGCCGTAATTGCAAAACCATCGCCAAATGGCTAGCACTGGCCATGAAAGGAAACAATATGTGTTTATCATGCTTTGGTGACCATCTTATTAAACTTGGCAATTATCTTGGTGCCGTCAAAGAATCTTAATTAGTCTAACCGACCTTAATAATAAACAAGCAGTCATGTTCATCTGAAGGTTAAATGAGCAATAGATTAAGTAATTATTCAATTTTTGTTATTACCTTATTAGTGTTACATGTTATTTCTTTTTTGGAAATATAGCGGGCAACGAACTCAAGGTAATTCCTTTTTTATTCTTTGGCACAAAATTTTACAGTAAAGAGAGTAGACATTAAAAAATAGAAACAAAACTTTATTAATTGATTACAGTGACTAGAATTAAAAAATAAATTAGATGGAATATTTGTACACTTCTGACAACAAAACGCCATTTCAGAAAATTTTTTAAATACCATCAAATTATTGTCAATATATATGTTTATACATCGCCAATCTATCTAATGTTTGCTCGATTAATGGCAAACGGTATTTAAGCATGGTTTGCGCTACAGCAGAAAAATACCTGATTAATTAACGGATTTTCTGTCTAATTTAACTGTAAAGATTTTTATTTTCGTTATGTTTTTTAATTAAAACATTTTGCATCACTTTAAACCTTTCAAATAGAACACTTATTTGAATTTATTATTTGTATGGCCTGAAAAATGTGCAGTTTAAACTCACTTGTAGGTGGATTCTGCACTTTAAGATTCCAATTTCAACAGGAATCTCCAGTGACGGATAACAGTTAAATATAACCTGCTGCAGTTAATGCAAACTTGTAACCGAAATTGCTATTTTGTTTGGTTAGAGGGGACTTGGCGAGAATAGCAAGGAAAAATAATCGTCAAATAAACAAGCGGAACCTAGAGTGCAGAATTCCCATTTATAGTATAAATATAGCAACCAATATTTTTTAACTCGATTTGGTGATTTAAAACATATATTATCTAGATTTTTTTCGTGATAAAATCAAGTTGGCGATGAAATTCCGAGAAAAAAAATTGAATTTCATCTGCACAATGATGACACCATTTTATTAATCCACACATTTGACAACAATTTTTTGGAGGGTATTAATGAGCTAAATCTAATAGATTCGATGAATTCTACAGTTAAAACTTGGCTATTACAAAAATGGGACAAATCTACTGATTTTCACAAAATGAGCTAAAAGTGTGAGCTAAAATGCAGTTCTGTTCTAAACTCTGATGAAACCGATGAACTTCCTGTGGTTTAAATTTTTGGGGGGGGAGGAGGGGAGGGGGAAGAGGAGTGGAGAGACGAACATCTGGTTTTGGAGAGAGGAAACTCAAATAAGGCCAAGAAAAGAAAACATTCAAACTGGTCGAGAAAGTATCGACGGTGAGAAAGTAGTGAGGTTTTAATCATTATGTCTTATTTAAATAAAAACATAAACATATAACTTCATCTGACAAATGGAACATTATAAATAGATATGATACAGGGGATTCTCAATTGTCCTATTTAAAACTTACGTTAGTGCTAGATAATTGATTTATTATGCTGTTATCACGATTTTGTATGCAGGGAAGAGTGGGTTTTGTTGGAAAAAATTAAAAGTTAATGAAATCACGCTAATGATCCTGGTGATCGTTAAACTTAAAGGGCATTGAGTTTCCTGATGTCGAAGAAGCAATTGCTTCTTGGTTTAGGATTTTTCTAGGGATATTTTGATTTCTAGGGATTCTAATTCTAGGGATATTCTGAATGAAAAGGCAAAATATTTTTTACAAACAGATTGTCAAAAAAAAAAAAAAAAATTTTTTTTTTTAAATACATTTGAAAAATTCAAAAGCTTTGTGATATTAGATTCCATTAAATGAAAGTTAAAAAACTGATGTCACTAATTTATGTTTAAATGTTTCTTATGCTTTAAATATTCCAATGTTAGGTTTAATATGTCTAAATTATTATATTATGAATTACACACACACACACACACACACACACACACACACACACACACACACACACACATATATTTTAAGACATTCTTCAATTTTTGGGGATATATTGAAGCGAAATGAAAGGTGAAAGATATTTCTACAAGCAGATTATCAAAAAAATTCAATTTTTAAAATTTGCTGGATAAACACAAAAGGTGTTATGATAATTTATTCATTCCTGTAAACCGACACGTAATAAACCCCATAGGAGGCATATTACAGATCATATTAGTTCACTGCAATATAAATTAAATTGAATAATATTATCATAATTAGACTTTTAATTCATTTAAGCCTAATTCGAATTTTAAGAACAAATCATACTTATCGTACATTGACAAATTGTTGGAAGTTGATGGCAATCTTATATGAAAGAACCTTTTAACTCTACATATGTTTTAAAACTCACAAATCTTAATTATATATTTTTAAATTGAAGGAAATACATTTTTTTTTTTCTTTTAAATATAACAGTAGCAGAATACAACAAACATTAGAACAATATCACAATATCATTAAAAAGATGGCGGCAATAGGGATATAATGTGAGAGAAGCTATTGGAGCAATTCCATTGATCTTAATTCGGCTAAAAGTTATATAGTTAGTTAAGTGATTAGATCGATTTTTTAGTTTTGTAAACAAGAAATAAGGGCAGTCGTCCCTGAAAATTCCCATTCCAGCGCGAAAAATAATAGGTTTCTTAATTCGTCAGAAAGTGATATATTTAGTAGGAAAAAAAAAAAACTGTTAAAATATATAATAAAAAATTTAATTAAATTTAAGTAATTAGTTTTTCTGCTATGAATTTATTGAATAATAATGATTAAATTTTACTTATACTGAATTCGGAATTTAATTTTTAGATCACTTTTAGGATGTAGTGAAGAAAAATTTTCATTGAAAAATCAAATAATTAATTTTATAAAAATTATTAAATTTTATTTTATTCAAATATCTTAACATATATTTTAATATTTAAATATTTTATAAAGTAATTATACTTAAATGATTACTTTTTTCCTATTTATGGTGGTGCCATCTACCGGTTACTACATAGAACACATTTTTTTTACTTTTACAATTTATATTTGAACAATTTTTAAACTTACAATTTAAATAATGAATAACTATTATACTGGAAACACCTTAATAAAAAATGGTATAAAATAATTCAATGACAGCTATTTACGTAAATAACTTACTGTATAATATTACGGATTAAACCATATAATATTTGTTAATACATATTATTAAAATAATGTAATATTTTAAAGTAAAATGTAATATTTTTAATAAGTTTAAAAATTTTTTATCTTTTTTAAAATATTACCGAAAACTATTTTAAAATGTTAACAATTTATAAATGAAAGTTTATTTAATTAAAATATAATATTATTTGCGTTAGTAAAAATCAACTACAGATGGCAGCACTAAATATTATTTCATTGTATTTGTAAGCGAAATAAAATTCATTCTACTTAAATAATGCATAAATTTTTATTGATGAATCTCTTTTAAAACATGCTTAATAAATGTTTGGTAAATAATAGCGAACTTTGGAGCTTATTATATTCTATTATTTAATGATGAGGACATTTAAATTATAATATCGATTATTTAAATCATAAAATCAGGTCATTTTTAACAATGACAATAACAAATGATTGATTTTCATCAAATAACTGAAAAAGTTTCCTGTTATTTATTTAAAAATTTATTTATGGAATTTTGTATTTAGTTTATGGAATGTAGTATGTATTTCTTTACAATTTTATTCTTAATTAAAAATGACTTAATATTTTTTTCTGCATCCACCTAACAAGTGTTTATTAGTCTTAATATTTATATTATTAAAATTTCAATACATTCCAAAATTTTATCAAACATAACACAGCAGTAATAAAAAAAAATTTCTAAATTTTAATAAAAATTTTCTGCTTATAATATATTTGTAATTTTAAAGAAGTTGAATTAACTTTTTAGAAGTTTCTAATTTATATTCTTCTTAGATGCAATACTTACATTGTAAAAATTGGGTACTTCAAAATTTGTATTTTTGTAAAATAATTAGAGATAAATGACAATTTTATTGCATTTTTATACATTGAAAGAGTAATCAAATAATGCTATATAATAATCAAATATATAATGTAAATATATAAATATATTCATTGTTATATAATGAATATATCATAAGCTGTAATTAATCGTATTTATTTTAACTTTCAATTTATTACAACAATACAATAATACAATTGTAATTTTGTAGATTGTATTTTTTTTAGGAACTTAACAATAACACAACAGTAATTTTTGTAGATTGAATGAGCAATCATTAGCTAAATAATAATGAAAACATATAAAAGATACTTAATTATTTTTAAAAGGAAAGTATAGATGTTTAAAAGAATGTGAGAATTTGAATCCTATAATTGATGTTTAAGTTTTTATTGGTTAAATAAAACTTATAAATAAAATTTAGATATATGCTTAAAATTTGAATGAAAAATAATAATTATTGGTTTATGAAGAAGAATAATCATTGGTTTTGAAGTCCGTAAATACACGCTCTAATTTATTTCATTTCAAACTGTGCCTATGTCAGGTTGGGCATGTTAATTCTGAAGGGCCCATCTAGTTGGCTCAAAAACAACGGGGAGCATCAGGGTGGAGGTTGAATTTGATGGTGGCTTTTTGTAGACACTATTTTAAAAATGATGAAACTGGATGGCGTTTGGGATGTTTTTCCAGCATCTTTGCCTCGTGAGTCGGATTACCTGGTGGGGGTTTTCAGGGTTTTCTACAATACAATACTCAAATGCGGGGTAGTTTCACCTAAAGTCCTCCCGGAAGGCACTGTCCTTCAGCGTGACGGAGCCAAGTCAACCTTCTACTTACGGGTGCTGCATCCCAACAGAAGCTGCCACCCCACCCTCCTTCCATGAGACCGCACGGGTTTTTTTGGACTTGGCTGTCTACCAAGTCTTATAAGAAAAAAATATCTGTAGGCCTTAATGTGCTTTTTGTGGGACTCGTAGTGGGTGCGAATCTGATGGCATCCTTAGGGTGATCGTACCAATTGCAATGGCACAATGTGACAATATCTACTTTATTTCTGCTTTTTTGGTGGTCAATATGATTTAGGGCAAAATGCATGGTATTTCAAACAATTTGACTTTTTAAGTCTATAAATAATCAATAATGCATTTTCATTTTTCATTTTCATTTCCTGTTTTATTTAACTTATTGAATATTCAGTAAAATCCCTAAAATTTAATTTTAAAGATAAAACTATAAAAATTATTTCTTCTCAGTAACTGTACATTAACTTTTCTTTATCCTCATTCTGGGCATTTAACGACAGAGAAATCGATTCACATTTAAAGATAATCCCATTATTCAGATCCATAACGAAGCCCCACATCGTGTTAAAAGCTAATCCTAAAGATAAGTCTCCTAAACACGTGAAACTGACTTTTAAAGTTTTATGTTTTGTCTAGGTACATAAGAAATGCTCTTTACTATTAGTTTGGAATTTAAATCGTTTCAAATGTATATATCTGGAATAATTTAGAATATAAATACCTAGGGAATTAATATATTGGAAAAATCAATTATGATAAATTTTTAAATGCTTGAATGTTTTTTCTTTCTAATGCAGCTGGCAAACACTTAGACAGCTTGGTCTTGGATGCCTTAAGGCAAGCGCTGCACAGACGTTACTCACTTTGCATTACCCAGGGCGTGCGTAACTGGAAGATAAGCCACGGACGCGGAGTAACAATGCCTCCGCAACGCTCTACGATCCTATTAGGACCTGGACCTACGGTTTAAAGTGGATTCCGAACCGCTACAAACATCCATGACACCGCCGGGACTCAAATTCGAAACCTGTGGTCAACATACAACATTAGGGTCCTATCAACTGTAGACCGGGACGTGCAGTTATCCACTGTAGGTACCTGTCTAATTAGCCCAATGTGTGCATAAAATGGCCGTAGAGCGGCAAACCAAATCTTGGGTGAGAGTCTTGAAGCCTACTGACCATTTCTCTGAACTCCACAAGGGCGCACTTACCAATAAGTAGGAGGAAGCACGGTTACAAAGCTCACATCATCAACATATAGACCATTCTAGATTTGAAAATCAAAAACAAAAACAAATAATGTTTTTCTGCTTTCAGTAAATGGATTTTAATTATTTGGAAATGGTTACATTTACAACCAAAGAAACATAAACGAGATTGTTTTGGAATTTAGAGCACACCATAGAGAAAATTCCAATTGTGAAAAACAAAAAAAAAAAAAAAAAATCAATTGGCTTTAATGCCGAGTTTTCCTGTTTGCCGTTGTTCTTTTAATTTCCTCTTAGCAATCATTAACGACCCAGGCGTGTTCGGGGCAGAAATGATGGTGAACCATAATGGGCATCATGCACCATAATGGGCAACAAGAGAAGAAAGTGAACCATTTTTGCTTTCTTCTGGATCTCCATTCCATTGGAAGAACTCTTTAAGATCGGAAAAATTTCCTCGTCCCTTCAAGCCTTCCTCGTCAATAGATTTTTTATTTGCATTCTTTGCATTGCAAAGCGATCGAAAGTGTGTTATTGTGGAATTAATAAGAGGTAATGGATATTGGCAGATTGGTTGTTTGGGAAAACTAATAAAATAAAACTGCTTCAAGGTAGTTGAAGTAGTTCAACGTTCAATAAAGTAAGAATTGTAAGGTAAAGTTATTTTTAATTTCAAGATAATCAAACACGGATAGTTATATAATGACATAGTTATATAATGACAAACATATAGTTACACAAGTTTTATTTATTTTATTTCATTTTTTATATTTTATTATTATTATTTTTTGAGGTGTTTGCTTTGCCGCTCTACGGTCATTTTTGTGTGCACTTTGGGCTAATTAGACCTACGGTTTAACGTTGATTCGAACCCTTAGAAATCCATTTCACCACCAGGATACGAACCTGAAACCTTTCGTACCAAAGGCCAGAGACTAGCAATTGGCCACATCAGGCCGCATTATTATTATTTTTTTTTTGAGGAGGAAAATAGCATTGTAAATGTCTTCATTAAAATAAAAATTAATTGTAAATAACATTAATTATGTCTTACATTGTAAATAAAATTGTAAATGATTTCTTATATCAACGCCAATTTGATTTTTTAAAAAAATATTATTTACACTCGTAAAATAACATAAAATTTTAAATGAATTTATCTGTAGAAAATATCGATTTCTTTTTTTCTAATTTAATGATAAAAGATGATTTTTAATTTTAAAATTTCTTTTTCATGTGTTTAGCAGGGCTGATAACTTTAAATAATAATAATAAAAATAATAAAATGTCAGGTGAAAAAAATATATAAAAATGGTGAATATTATATGTTCTTTAATAGTGCAACAGCCTCATGTTGGGCCAAGACCTTCTGCCTAAAAAAAAAACTCTTGCTCTAGTCAAATTTTCGAATTTTTCTAGAATTTGATCAGTGACCACTGAATTGATATTCAAGGATTCAAAATATTATGAAAAGTTGCAAATTGATCGAGCTGATATTGAAATTAATCATCATAACTAAAGGCTTCATTATTATAACCATTATTATAACATAAGGCGTAGTTTCATTATAACAAAATGATTATAACAAATGATTTAACAATTTGAAATATTTAAAAAAAATCAGAAAAATAATAATTTAAAGACCACTTTATTGTCTTTTGACCAATGATCAATACTTCCAAGTCATTCATTGTCAAAATCAAACATACAAAAACATTTTTTTCATAAAAGTTTAATCATAAAATAGTTTAATCATCTCAAATCATAAAAACAAAGCAATCTGGGAAATTGAGGGAGAAAAAAATATTGCACTCTACATAATTTAGAAAAAAATATTAAAGAGTACAAAAAGAACTATAACGCACAAATGAAAAAAAAAAAAAAAAAAAAAATCAAAAATATATTATTATTGCAGCATTGAATAATTAAGATAACATTTAATGTAATGTATTTATTAACAAATAAATATACAAATAATTTATTCAAATTTATAAACGCATTAATCTAATTTGTGCTTGTATTTAAAAGACCGATATTTTTTTGTTAGTGATTAATAATATAAATAATATAATATTTTTGCAGAGCAGTATTTATAATTTAATCTTAAATCAACACGTTTATAAAAATTGAGATCTAATTATAAGCCTGTAATAATTTTTTTACAATACATATCATAACAGCAACATAATGGATAATTTAATAACGTAAATTAATGTTGAATATATTTGAAAATAAAGCATTAAGTTGTCAAGTAATAAATAACTAAGACGAATTCATTAACTGGTATAATTTAATTCAATGTTTTTAATAAGGCAAAAAAAAAAAACTTAAATGGACTGAACTCATTAAATTAGATGCAGCAAAAAAATTTAAACAATATATAATCGTCCTCATATAATTATTTTTATATTAGCATTGGTAATTTGCTCAAGTTGCTACTAAAGCATAATGAGACTAAATGATTTCAGTATCATCGTCTTCTTACCCTCATCATCAGTCAACAAGTAATTAATTCTGTGTCACTTGTATCTCATTAACGCATCAACTTAATTAAGTACAAGTGACACATTGAGTCCTCTTACAGTTTGAGTGATTAATGGTGTACCTACTAGATTATTGTTAAAACTGATAATTAGTAGTTTGTAATTAATACTATCAAAGAAACGAAATTTAGAATACCTTTTAAATTTTTTACTGCAGTATTATTGTGGAAGTATGTAATTTTTAAGTTGAACAACTAAAAACATTCTTGATGTAGCAAGTTACGTGACATAGTTATCATTAAACAAAATATTTTTTTTATCCACGCCCATTATCATCCATGCGTTCACTTTAGATGTGAAGTGATTTATATAAAGAAAAAGTGTATTGTTTAACTGAACAAAATGAAATGATAGAGACAAAAATGCTTTAGCAAATATGCTCGCAATCGGGTTAGTATTCAGATTGATTTTCTGGTCTCACTACGCGTGTAAATGTAAATTAGTTTTGCAACCATGCTTCTTTTTACACACTGGCAAAGTGCATTCCCTGTGGCATTCAGAAGAAACGGTCAGTTGGCTTACAAACTCTCACCCGGAGAGGGAAGCATATTTCTCGCCACCTGTGCGTGGCCGAGTATCGAATTTTCGGCTTAGAAGAGGAGGCCTTTTCACAATAAGAATTTAGTTTGCTCTAGACTACTAGATTATTTATGGTGTACCTACTAGATTATTGTTAAAACTGATAATTAGTAGTTTGTAATTAATACTATCAAATAAACGAAATTTAGAATACATTTCAAATGTTTTACTGCAGTATTATTGTTGAGGTACGTCATTTTTAAATTGAACAACTTAAAACATTTTTTTGGCATAGTAAGTTATGTCACATAGTTATTAAATAAAATATTATTTGTTTTTATCCACGCCCATTAACATCAATGTGTTCATTTTAGATGAGAGATAATTTCTTTTCAAGAAAAATTTATTGTTTAATTGAACAAAATGAAATGATAGACATACAAATGCTTTGGCAAATGTGCCCGCAGTCGGGTTAATATTCAGATCGATTTCCTGGTCTCATTTACGTGTAAAATAAATGTAAATTAGTTATGTAACTATGTTCTCCTTCACACCGGCAAGTGCGCCCCCAGTGATGCTCAGGAGAAATGGTCAATTGGCCAACAGATTCCCACCCGGAGAAAGAAAGTATATTTCGCGAACCCTGCGCGTAGCCGAATATCGGGTTTTCGGTGTAGAAGTGGAAAAAAAAGAACAACGGCAAACAGGAAAAACACAAGACATCAGCATTCACGTCAATTGATTTTTTTCTTTTGTTTTTCACAATTAGAATTTTGCTTCTCGGTATGGACTAAACTCCACAACAATCTCGTTTATGTTTTGTTTTCGATATAAATGTACCAGTCATTTCGAAATAATTAAAACCCATTACAATTAAAACTTCTCGGTATGCAAAACTCTACAACAATCTCTTTTATGTTTTTGGTTTTCGATATAAATGTACCAGTCATTCAGAAATAATTAAAACCCATTCACAAATTAGAATTTTGCTTCTCGGTATGCACTGAAACTTCTCGTTTATGTTTTTTTGTTTTCTATAAATACCAGTCATTTCGAAATAATTTAAACCCATTCACAATTAGAATTTTACTTCTCCGGTATGCATTAAACTCTACAACAATCTCGTTTATGTTTTGTTTTCGATATAAATGTACCAGTCATTTCGAAATAATTAAAACCCATTCACAATTATAATTTTGCTTCTCGGTATGCACTAAACTCTACAACAATCTCGTTTATGTTTTGTTTTGGATATAAATGTACCAGTTTTCGAAATAATTAAAACATTTACTGAAACAAAAAAAAAAAATTGTTTTTATTTAGTTACATAGAATGATCTGCTAGTTGATCATTTTGAGCTTTTGTAATGGTGTTTCCCTTCTACTCACTGGCAAAGGGGCCCAATGAGCTCAAAAGAAATGGTCGGTGGTGGACTCTAGACTCTCAATGTGGAGAAACGTTTAGTTTATAGTCTCTCACCCGGATAGGAAATATATTTAGCTCACTCTAAATGAGTTTCGGGTTTTCTGTGTTGAAGTGGAGTCCTTCCACGAATCTACAATTCCCTATCTTTAAATATGTTAAATATTGTATGTCTCAATGTATGTATTGGGGAGTTAGTTACATATTTGCAAATCCCCATATTCATACCACCCATTTGTAATTTAGCTCAAAAATGTTAAAAATAATGTATCCCAGCTACTTATGTCAAAACTTAAGGTTGCAAATGTATAATAAACTGAAATAAACGCATAACACTTTAAATCAGACAGATTTCCAAAAAATAAATTATCATCAAAGGAAACAAATATGAATACAGTCTAATCTTTTTCTTAAAGACAACTATTTTTTGAAATAATCCTTAAAATAGTATCAAATTTTTTACAGGCGGATGCATATATATTTTTCCCAACTCCCCTTTCATATAAGCGAGCCACTTGAACAAACCTCCCCAAACTAACCAGATAACCTCCTCCCCTCTATACTAACTCAGAGTGCTCAATTGCTCTATAACTTAAACTGGCGTTAGAAATAGATGTATTCAATCCCCTCTTCATGCCAATAAACATCATATTTATGATTTATATCAAGTAAAATTTTGAGTTTTTTTGTATTCCAATAGTGTATTTTGGAACCCCCAAAAATTTTGAAGATCAATTTATAATAATGCACTAAAAATAAATACATAGCAATTCAAATGTGACAGATTTCAAGATAATTCACAAAATAAACTACAGAGTCTTTTTTTTTTAATTGACACCTTTTTCTGGAAGAATGTTTACAAACAGTTTATAGACTGTTTCAGTTTCCGTTTTCAGTTTTTCTCACGAAAAACTGAATCACTTGACCACCGCTTGTCGATCAGAACCTCTCGAATCCAACCAGGTAACCTCCTCCTTTCCCTGGTGACCTGATGGCCAATTAGTTAGCTCTCTGGCCCCCTTGGTGTCATAGGCTTCAGGTTCGAATCCTGCTGGTGGCATGGATGTTTGTGAGTGGTTTGGAATCCACATTAAACTGTAAATCTTGGTTTAATTAGCCTAAAGTGTGCACAAAATGACTATAGAGTGATAAACCAAACCTCCTTTTATACGAGCATAGAGTACTCAGTTACTACAACTTAAACTAGAACTACAACTTTAAATAGTTTTTAGAAACTAAAAACTTAAATAGATGTATTCAAGTCCAGTCTTCATGTCAGTATTTGTTTTATATCAAGTAAAAGTGTTGCACGTTTTGTGTTCGAATAGTATCGCATTTTGAACATCTTTAAGATTAATTTATAATAATGCACTAAAAATAAATACATAACAATTCAAATGTGACAGATTTCCAAGATAATTCACAAAATAAATAAATACAACACAGTCTTATCTTTTTTTAATTGACACCTTTTTTTTTTTTTTTACTGGGAGAATGTGTAGCGCCACCTATTGATGGAAAATGGAGTAAAAATAACAACTTCTACTTTCACTGTTAACAGGGGAATTTCCCCGTAGAACGTAAAAACAAAAGAATGTCGTTGTTTTTGACGTGAACGTAGCTGGCGCTAGAAAGGAATAAAGATGTTGCAAATGTGAAAATTGATTATCTTTTTTTTTTTTTGTTGTCATCTGAATTTTTATAACACTAAGTAACCTTACAAACGGCCACAAATGTTTAGAGATTGCATACATTTTACAGGTGCTTTTATTCACGAAAACTGAGCCACTTGACCGCAGCTTGTCGATCAGAACCTCTTGAATCCAACCAGGAAGACACAGAGCGCTCAATTAGTGCTTGCAATAAGGGATTGCAAATTCGAAAGTGAGACAAGGCGACTCCCGAATGAGGTTAGCTGCAGCATCCTGTCAATGATCTGGCGATTTATCAAGCGATCGCCTCCGTTCTTCGACCGCTTGTGGAGCGAACGCCGAGGGCCTAATATTTGATTGTGTGGGCTAATACGATTCACGACCACTGCAGTAAAGCAGTTGGCTTTTCCTTTACCTCGGAGTGTTGCTCAAGGGACGGACAATTAAAGTAAAAATAGCGCCGCTTTCGGTGTCTACATGCTCGTTGGCGTCATTTGCCGCCAGATAAGGATAAGGGGTGCGTCCTTAAATGACTAAATGTAAAGTTTCAACTCAGATGTTGTAGTGATAAATGTTTATAAGTAATCTATTATGATATTCGTTCAAAATTGCGGCGGATCAGTACTAGCAGAATCCCTTGGTGCACCCTAGTTAACGCTGACACTGCTACTACATCTTGTTATCTTACTACATCGTCGTTATATGTTTTTTTGAAAAAGAGTCTACAACAAAACCGTCAGGAGATGAACCTCCGCCCTAATGTTCACCAGCGGCGCACATTGCCATTGAGCCACGAGTAGGGTAAAAGTGAACTTACATTTTAAAATAGAGGCCTGAGGGCTAGTGCTCTGGCGCTTGGTACCACAGGTTTCGAGTTAGGGTCCCGGTGGTGCCATGGATGTTTGTAGTGGTTCGGAATCCACTTTAAACCGTAGGTCCCGATCTAATAGAATCGTAGAGCGTTGTGTAGGTACCGTTACTCCGCGTCCGTAGCTTATCTCCATGCTACAAGCACTCCCTGGGTAGTCCCTAAGGGAGTAACGTCGGTGCGGCACTTGCCTTAAGGCATAAAAAACAACTGTCTAAGTGTTTGCCAGCTACATTAGAAAAAAAAATAATATATTGCGAAATCGCGGTGAATCAGTTTGGGTGCAGTATAGCAGGACTTCTTTGATGCACCTTATGTAACGCTGCCGTTATATACAGTGTGCATACTTTTTTTTTGAAATTGAATAGTTTTAGATGGACAGAATTTATAAAAATTTATTAAAAATAAAAACACTTCTTGCCGGCATTTTGGTGTTCCCTTAAAGGCCCTACCCTCCTTCTTCAGAGACACGGTTTGGTTTGTTGCTCTACGGTCATCTTATGCACACTTTAGGCTAAACAGACCGGGACCTACAGTTTAAAGTGGATTCCGAACCACTACAAACATACATAGCACCGCCGTGACTCGAACCCGAAAACTGTGGTTCCGAGCACTAGCCACTCGGCTGTTCACACGGAGCCCAGTCAGACTTCTACCTACGAGTGCTACATCACAACAGAAGATGGCCCCTATGCCTCTATTTATGAATAGACTACTCAACGTCCTGGACTGCAGGGCAGTGAGGAGTAGACACAAACGCAAGTTAAATAGCAAGCTTTATTACCAGACTTTAAATTGGGCGAATTCGTGAATCTACGGGTACGGTGCATAATATGTAGACAACCCCTCAAAATCTCGCTGAAGAATATTTAGTATCAGAAAGTGAGATGGAGCAGTGATAATAAAAGTGAAGATATATATTTGTGGAAGACGCTATGTCATTAAAAAAAAAATGAACAACAGGTTCATTTCATTCTTCCTTTAAACAATTTTCTTTTTGTAATGAAAACATCTATCTTTATTAAAGCTATTTTGAGGTCTTTTTACATCTGTATAGATGTTGATTAGAGATACAACTCAATGTAAAAAGATGGCAGATAGAGAAAGCAATGCAGATTAATTAAAAATGCATGCTCGTTTAAAAGCACTTCCACTTCTTTTTCTTCTCCACTAATGGGAAGAGTAAAATAATTTAGAGTAATAAATTAATAATACAATGAATAAACAAGAAAAATTAACGTTAGGCTAATTAATGATAGAGTATAAACTAATGTGTTTGTTAAATATTGTCTATCTTGTTATCCGTCCATTACTTTTTCTGCAATGAATCTTTTGGTAATTTGTTTTTAATTTCATCCCAATTTTCGTCCAATGCATTAAGAAGAAAATCTAATGCATAATGATATTACTGAGTAGTAGTTAAAGTACTGAATATTGATTACTGAGTAGTAGTTAAAGTGCTGAATAGTGAAGGAACTGAGTATCGATTACTGAGTACTAGTAATCAATAATCTGATTATTGGTCACTGAGTACTGAGTATAGATTAAATACTGAGTATCGATTACTGAGTACTGAGTATAGATTAAATACTGAGTATCGATTACTGAGTAATGATTATTGATTAATGAGCACCGATGATTACTGAGTACTGATTGAGTACTGATCACTATTTACTGAGTACTGAGTAAAATACTGGGTATTGATTAAAATACTGGATATTTATTACTGGGTACTGAGTATTGATTATTGAGTGAATATTATTTACTGCTTACTGAGTATTGGTTAAAATACTGAGTATTGTTTAAAGTACTGAGTATTGGTTAAAATATTGAGTATTGTTTAAAATACTGAGTATTTGTTAAAATACTGAGTATTTGTTAAAATACTGAGTATTGTTTAAAGTACTGAGTATTGATTAAAATACTGAGTATTGTTTAAAGTACTGAATATAGTTTAAAATACTGAGTATTGATTGAGTACTGAATATTGATTAAAATATTGGGTATTGATTAGAGTACTGAATATTTATTACTGCGTACTGAGTATTGATTATTGAGTACTTATCACAAGTAATCATAAGTCTTGCTGTAATATTTAACCGAAAGCTGATTAATATCTCCAACTTATGAAAGCTGAATTTGTCTAAACTGCTGAACTGCATTACAAATGACATCGTCTCTGCTGAATCCAGAATCTCAAATTAGACAATGGATTCACCATATACTATTTTTAAAGCAATAAATTCTGAAATTTTTTTTTTATGATTCCACTGGCCTAATATCTCTTTTTAAAAACGTTCAATTTGATTTACCGTCTTTAATATGGAATTTCTCAAAAGAAAAAGCAACTCCAGCCAAGTTATTGATATTCACGTAAGTGATTCCAAAAAGCAAGGCAGGCAGCATAGGAAGAGAATGCTTCATTGATATTCATCATAACCAAGGATGGAACGTGTTATTTCCAGAATAAAAAATCAACAAGACAGCTTAATTGCTTTTTAGGGGTGACTACATCGTGATCCACACACTAATCTTTCGGAACTGTCACCAAGGCATGCATGCTTTCTTGCAAAAGGAAATGACAACTTGAGTTGGGATATGTATTGCTTTTGCATAAATCTAGTTCTAATTATAACTGGAAATCAGACAGAGTGGATCCGTTTTGGAGATAAGACGCGAACAGGGATAAAAATCTACATGGATTAATTTTTAATTTGCTGAGTTCAAAATGGTGTGATATTTTACGATACTTTCTTTTTTGCTACGCATGTCATCATGATTCCATTTTATTAAAAAATATAATTAATAATTTTTTTGTAAACGTTTTGATGAAAAGATTAAGATGCAATTTATGGTCCAGTTTAAGTCTGGCTACGTTATTTTTTTTTTATCTCTATTTTTAGTCAAAGGCTTGTTCCATTTCAAAATTTTGCCCAAGGTGGTTGTAGAGAAAAACTGTTTATAAAAGACGGATAAAATAAAAAATGTTCTAAAAGCAAGTAAATAATAAATCGCTTAGTTAGTTAAAAAATATTGTTTATTATTTTTAGTTACATCAAAATTTTAATTTTAAATTCTATATAAAATACCTACAGGCGTTCGTGGACATATAAGCCTACAGGCGTTCGTGCCTGTAGGTTTATATGTGGAATGGGGTATTGCGGTATTTTAGGTATATTATTAAATGGATTATTGTGGAATTATTAGTGCTTAATACAGGGATGAACAAACTTTTCGGTCGCGGGACAAAAATCGGAAAACAAAAAGTTTGGCGGGTCAAGATAAATTTTTCTAAAATTTTAAGAATAATATACAAATATTACAATTTAAATATCTTAATGAGGTGAATGAAATTGAGATTTCATTTTTAAAAGTTCCTTATAGTGAGCTTCGAAGTGAGATGTACTGATTCTAAGGAACGAGGCTAAATGCTCATCTGTCAGTGTACTTCTTAAATAATCCTTTCTAAGGTTCATAGCTAAAAACACTTGTTCACATATATATAAGATGAAGCAAACATTTCACTGATTTTCTGGGCGTGAGGTATTAAATTTGGGAAACTTACTTTCGATAATGATTTGTAAAACTCTAACTTGTTGGTGCCAATCTACAGCTATAACTAACAAAGAACTTCTGCTTTTAACATTTTACCGATTGAAAGCTGTCTGTGCTTGCTGTTTCCGTCGATTTATGTTTTGTAGAAGAAAAATAGAGAAAGTAAAAGATCAAAGATCAACTGTCCTTTGAAAAAAAAAGGAAGAAAAAAATAATAATTAATCAAAGTAGAAAATGAGATGGATATTTAATATATAAATATCTATTTCTTTTTAATTTGCTTCGGACCGGCAAATTAAAATTCTATCCTCGGGCCAAACAGAATCTTCCGGCGGGCCGGAGTTTGCCCATCCCTCGGTTAATATGTGCATTGGGAAGACGGCTTAGTGTATTCTTTATAGAAACGAGATATTGTTGAAGGGGTTGAAAGATTAAAGCTTTAAACAACAACACACCATTGGTGCTTGAGAAAATTATACTCCAGCGATAAATCTCACTTAATCTCTTTTAAAACGAAAAAGGCTTAATCATAAATGCTTCGACGATGTGTAGGTGGTTTTGGTAGCGAAAGTTAGTATTAAGCAATGAATTCGTTTCTGAGTTCATTTCTTTTCTATTTCCTTCTGGACGTTGGGTTAATTACAATTTATTAACACCTTTAGAAGTTTCATTTTCAAATTTTCATTTCTATTCAATAGCACCATAGAATTTAGAGAAATGAATCACACGGGAGCTAATAGAATTCCAAGCACACTGTGAAATATCAGGGATGAGGAAAGGAATTATGATCATCGAAAGAGGAATTATGACCATACAACACAATCCCACTTGGGCGAGGTGCCATTTGAGTGGGATAGTAGGAAATTGTGATGGGTTAATTGACCTCAACAAATCTGTTTCCGTCAAAATAATACACACCTTTATAACAACAAATAAATCTACAAATGCAATATCAAATGTTTATTTTGTTGAGTATTTAACCTTTATGCTACTTTCGTAATTTAATTTTACTAAGAAGTATGTCTTAATTTTATCTTATCACTTTGAATTTATTAAATTAATAAAAATAACTAATTATAATTTTTTTGTTCACTAATAAAACAGTTAATAATTTCTGTCAGAAACACTATATGTCATGTCGCATATCTTTTATGACTGTGTATTGTATGTACTTGCAACAATTTAGTTGAGTTACTGTGGATATTAGCATTTTTCACTTTCTGGAATTGTCTACCTGTAAAATTATTCTGCGTTGAAAAAGAATCTTACGATTTGTTTCGTATTTAGTCAGAAATATTGTAAAAGCATTAAAAAGTAAATTTAGTAAAAAATTAGAACATTAAAATATTTGTGACGAATTTATCTAAAAATTCTCACAAGAATGTTTTATATATTTTTAAATTAAAAGCCCAATCGGGATTAAGCCTATTTAAGATAATCGGGGATGACTGGAAAACAACTGAGTGGAAAAACTCTAAAAACTGTTGCCAATTTTAGATTAAAAACTGGATACAACTGCCTGAACATCTGCCCAAAATAGGGATTGTGAACTCTGATGTGTATGTTTTATGCAAGACAGAGAAAATGAACAAAGCCCATCTACTTGTTGGCTCGGGACTGGACTCAAACTTACAACAGAAGGGTATGTACTCTTTACTGGAGAGCCAGAGAAAGCATGTCCTGATCGCACGGTCTTTTATTAGGGTGCTTTTAGCTTTTGAAATTTTTATCCTTAGAACATTGAACTTGGTTTAAACTGTTTTAAGGCCTTTGGGTCGTTTTTCTTAAGAAATGTCTGGTCTTTTCCTTTGTCATTTTGATTTTTAATGTTCTCTTTGTTTCTATGTTGAGTGGCCAAATGTGTATGGATTGAGTTCCAATAAAGACATAGGTAACAATTAAGGTAACATAGGTAAATTAAAAGCATTTTTAAAATGAAATGTATTTCTTTTTTAATAAAAATGAATTAAAATTTAAGAATTATTAATTTCTATTATTATTTTTTAATATTCGTATAATGCCAATAAAGCCTATTTTACTGAATAGTATCTATATAATTTTCTGTGCCTATTAAATACCTTATTAAGGTTTACCTAAAAGTTAGAAAGTTTTTCTAAATTCAAAAATGAAAATAAATAATAAAAATGATAAAAAGCATGAACATAAACAAAATACATGGCCTTCCACCAGGGCAGTCCCGAGGGACCTAGCGCTTTGGCGCTTGGCGCCACAAGTTTTGGGTTCGAGGCACGACGGTGCCATGGTTATTTGTAGTGGTTCGAAATTCACTTTAAGCCGTAGGTACCGGTCAAATATGATTGTTCGGCATAGGTCTGAAATCCCTACCCCATAACAAGCCAGCGTCACGGAGTCAAGTCAGACTTCTACTTACAGGTGCTCAATCATAACAGAAGCTGCTTCCCTCTTTCCCTTATTCCGTGAGACCACATGGGTTTTTGGATTTGGTCTAGATGTTGTAGTTTTTTTTTCCTTATCCCACTTGGTAAACAGCAACAAAATCCAAAATGTTTTAATGTAGCAATTATAAAAATATTTTTTTTTTTATCAAATAACAGCTTCTTTCTGTAGTGAAAAAAAAATTGCTGCATACTATTGTTGTTCATACTCTATTGAATGCATTTATAAGGAAGGTGTTTTAATTTTCCTAAAAGTGAAAACTGTAGCCCTGTTTATCGAAGCAACACAATACAAACGACCAACCATCTATGAATTACCACCAAATACTTGTTCATAATCACCTACCTGTGAATGGTAAAGCGTTATGTTGTTTCAAAAGCAAAACTCACAGCGTCTTGCAAAAAAAAAAAGAAAAGTATAAAAAATATTGGAACTTGTTGCTGAACTTTCTTTTAAAACTGGGATTTTCTGTGCTAAACGCAACAAACCGTAAATTCGTTTCTTTATGCAAGTTTTTGTAATTTTTAAAAATTCATTTGGTGTTCTTTAGATATCTTGTGTTGGATAACACACATTTTGATATTTTTTTACCAACTCCTCTGAATTATTTATCACACATCAATGAGTAAAATGTCCTTTTTATATATAGTTGAAAAAAAAAAAAAACTGGTTTCATTTTTATGAAAGTATTTTTTTCAATGAAAATAAAATTGTAAGGAAATAAATTGTTTACAAATCCTTTCTTCTATTGACTATGGGAGTCATTATAACCCAGAAATTTTTCTTACAGTTTTAATAATAACACTGACTTTTTACGCCAATTCTATTAGTATAAATATTAGGTTTCCGCCATTATTATTATTTATTTCTATTACAGTCAAACTTGTTTTTGTGCGGGGTATAGGGGCAGCATTAAAGAATTCGCATAAAAAATATTTTGAAATTTCATAAGAATCTATAAAATGTATTGTTTGCAAATCATTAAAAAATTATGCTGTAAACAAGGGACAGCATAAAAAATGTCCCAAAATAAAAAATATGTAAAGCTGGGTAGATATTTCAGTTAAAAAATTTATATTTTTTTTATTTGTTGTCAACTTATAGTTTCTGATGTTTGTATAATTTCTATTCTAATATTATATTATAATTATACTAGCTATACACGTTGTATTATAATTATACTAGCATTACCGAAATGATTTAAAAATAACAGTAATTTTCTGCAATGTATAATACATAAGGCAGCAATACACGAGCAGCAGTAATATATGCAGGAGTAATTTTCGCCCCTAGAAAAAAGATTACTGTATAATAAAATAACATTACATGCAGATGTAATATGCATATAAATACAAAAATATAATATGCACACATATAAAATATAATATGCACACATAAAATGCATACAAAAATATAATATCCAGATGTAATATGTACATAGATAACATACATATCATACCTGCATATAACATAATATGAAGATGTAATATGTATAAAGATAATATAATATACCTGCATATAATATAATACATATTATTTTTATTATTATTGTAACTATTTTCTAAGAGTAAAATCTTAATCAATGTCTTGGTCTTCCGTAAACGGGTTTTTAATTCTTATCAATGACATCAATCTTTGCATTTTCTTATCCACTAGTACACAGCGATGTAGGACGATCGTCCATTTTGCCTTTACCAGTTATGTGGAAGTATAAACTTCCCGCCTAAAGGAGGAAATGTACGAATTTACGTATTTTTAAGGGTGCGAATCAATCATACGAGACACAAAACTATTTAAAATAATTTTTAAGCAATTAAAGTGGAAATTGTTTTCTCTATTTTTCTTATGATATTATGTAATATAAAATTTTAATTATCAAAAATTAAAATGATTTATATTGCAATTAAAATCACTCCGAAATTATTTTTATCCTCCTATTACGCCGAGTCTGTTTGAATTCCTCTAACTTGGCTGCTTGCCAGGATTCCACACACCATTGATGTACTTTCGGAATGAATGTTTAGTAATGTCCGGTTTCTTTTCATTGTTTACAATTGCTGTTTAACTATTCTAACAATTTCTTTTAAAAGATTATTTAATATTCAACCACAAAAAAATTCTGCTTTCTTCTTTACCAACAATATATATATATTTTATATATATTTAATGCATCTGGCAAACACTTAGACAGCTTGGTCTTGGATGCCTTAAGGCAAGCGCTGCACAGACGTTACTCACTTTGCATTACCCAGGGTGCGCGTGTAACTTGAAGATAAGCCACGGACGCGGAGTGACAATGCTCCCGCAACGCTATACAATCCTATTAGGACAGGGACCTACAGTTTAAAGTGGATTCCGAACCACTACAAACATCCATGGCACCGCCGGGACTCGAACCCGAAACCTGTGGTACCGAGAGCCAGAGACTCGGCCATTCAGGCCCTTGCTAACATATATAAAAGGATATACATACGAGTATGTATGTATCTATCAATTTTTCTATATAATTCTTCTTCTGTACGTGTGCTTGTCACTGAACTCCTCCTAACTTCTGGATCGATTTCGATGCAATTTTTTGTGTGTTTGACAAAGAATGGAGATGCTGGTATAAGTCACCAACAGATGGTGCTGCAGTATACAGGATAGTGCTTCTGTACCGTTCAACCAATCGCTATGAAAATTGGTAATAATATGTATTCGAGTAAGGAAAATAGGTTTGAGCTATTCACTTTATTGTTACTTACCCCAGAGGGTGCTGCAGCATTTCTTCTTATATACTGTTCAAACGACATCCATGAAAATATGTATGCACATATATTGGAACATGGAGAATATATTGACGATATGCAATTTTCAACAATGTATTTTTGTTTGACAGGACAACGTATGTCGGGTTCAGATAGTATATATATCTTTTTATAGATGTTGGAAAAGAATAAAGCAGAATTTTGTGTGATTGAATATTAAATAATCTTCAAAAAGTAATTGCTATAAAAATTAAATAGCAATTGTGTGAACAATGGAAAGATACTGAACATCAATAAACTATAGTTCATTAACAAATAGTGTGTGTGGAAAATACGCAAGTTGCCAAATTCTATGGATAGGATGGATTGATACATATATATATATGTATCAATATCTCTATCTATCTATCTATTTATATATATATATATATATATATATATATATATATATATATATATATATATATATATATATATATATATATATATATATATATATATATATAAATTTGATAAAAATTGATAAATCGGTTCTAAAAATGATTTTTATGAACATTTAAAAGAATAAAAGAAAAGAAAATGTTCACAGATTGAGCACCGTAGCCTATAATCCACAACACAAAATTTGTTTTTAACATGTAACCCATGAAATGTAGGCTGGAAATATAAAATATACTACCACTCCACTTATTTGCCATCTCCTCTAATTCACTTCCATCTAGGTTGAACTATTAGTTTCTCTAGATGCTGAAAAAAAAGAAAGACAAATGCACTCAACGGACGACTTGAACCCTTTGGCCACACACATCTTGATTTATATGCATGTCAGTAACCATACATTATCCCAAGCGCTCTCGTTGTGTTGTTTTTAGGAAGAGCTCGTAATGAATTCTACAAGAGGTTTTTGACTCTGTCGGTAGCAGTAATTTGGGGATCATTCGATATCTTGTTGACAAGAGCTGAGTTATCCTTTCTCTGTTTTTTGTTTCTAACTTCCGATACACCTAGGGCACGAACATAGCATTTAACTTCTCACAACACCCAGTCATTTATAACGTATGTGGATGGAGAATTCAGCTCACGCTGCTGAGGATTTTCAATATGCTGCCTCCAACTGGTAGCAGTCAACGATAGGAAAATAGATTTGAGGGATACAAAATTGGGCTTTGTCAAGTATGCGACAGACAAGGATAGCATAGGATAACAGCTTTGAGGAATACAAAGTTGGGGCTTTGTCAACACTCAAGGATAGGATAACAGATTTGACGGATTCAAAATTGGGGCTTTGTCAACACTCAAGGATAGGATAACAGATTTGACGGATTCAAAATTGGGGCTTTGTCAACACTCAAGGATAGGATAACAGATTTGACGGATTCAAAATTGGGTCTTTGTCAACACTCAAGGATAGAATAACAGATTTGACGGATTCAAAATTGGGGCTTTGTCAACACTCAAGGATAGAATAACAGATTTGACGATTCAAAATTGGGGCTTTGTCAACACTAAAGGATAGGATAACAGATTTGACGGATTCAAAATTGGGGCTTTGTCAAGTGCATAACCGTCAAGAATAGGATAATAAATTTGGGTTTTCAAAATGGGTCTTTGACAAGTATATAACTAGTCAAGGATTGGATAATAGATTTGAGGATACAAAAATTAGGCTTTGTCAAGTATGTAACAGTCAAGGATAGCACAGGATAACAGCTTTGAGGAATACAAAGTTGGGACTTTGTCAACACTCAAGGATAGGATAACAGATTTGACGGATTCAAAATTGGGACTTTGTCAACACTCAAGGATAGGATAACAGATTTGACGGATTCAAAATTGGGGCTTTGTCAACACTCAAGGATAGGATAACAGATTTGACGGATTCAAAATTGGGGCTTTGTCATCACTCAAGGATAGGATAACAGATTTGGCGGATTCAAAATTGGGGCTTTGTCAAGTGCATAACCGTCAAGAATAGGATAATAAATTTGGGTTTTCAAAAAACATAGGTCTTGACAAGTATATATAGGTTGACAAGTATATAACTAGTCAAGGATTGGATAATAGATTTGAGGGATACAAAATTGGGGCTTTGCAAAGTATATAAAATAGTTGAGAAAACACTGAAATAGGGGAAATGAAATCAACTGAAAAATCTGTTTTGAAAAATCAACTGAATTAATTTTGAAACATTAAGTTTCTTCCACTACCAGAGGATATATCTGTCCAGTAGTAGTTTGAAGATAACTCGCCAACATATAGTCTGAACATAGAATAGAGTACATAGAATTGAGCTATGTATTTTTGTTTTATTGAGGTTGCTTTAGTATAGTATTATGAGGAAAATTAAGTAATCATGTTTTGGAATGCTTATTGGAAACGTACTGAATGTTGAAATGTTTAATTATTTGGAATGTTAGTTGGAAAAAATTGAGTCCATTCAATTATATGAAGAAGAAAAAACTTCGACTTTTGTTGTAAGTCAGTAGAATTTTTTTTTTTTTTTTTTTAAAAAAAAATTCTACTGACTAATAATTTGTACTTTTTTTTTTTTTTTGTACAAAGTTGGTTGTATTTGTGTATATCTACTGTTTGTGTCTCATTTATGTATACCACGAACTCCCCATCGACTGGTGGCTAAGGCATATTAGAAAGTTTTTGCGTAAAGTTTTTTTTTTATCAGTCGATATTTTTTTCTAACGTGCATAATCATTGAAAGCATTGCATTATTGCGCATGCACATCGGAGATATTACACTATTGCGCATGCAATTAGAAACCATTTTTGATGGCGTACGTTAAAAACCATCATGGTGGCAAAACGATGAGGAATTAGACTAATTATGAAATTGCGGGAAACATAAATTAAACTCTATAAACTTAATTTATATACAGTAAAATATTTTTAGATTAATTTAGTAATGTGTATTCAGAAGAAATCACTGTTTATTTTTATTTCAAAAGATTTGGATTAATCACCGGAGATCATCAACAATAATGAGCAAAGAAGACATACATACGATCTCTTACGAATCATGAAAATAAGTTTTGTCAATTTGATTAACACTGTATTTAATGATAATCAATTCTAAAATTGCTTGAATTTCTTTTAATTTTAATAAATTCCTGTTCATAGAAAATTAATTTTAAATTTTTATGATGACGTTTGAGTATCTGCCTACAATCGAATAATTCTGAATTTGCTTATTGCATATTGATTAATAAATATTAAGATTTAATTTGCTGAAAAGAATACTCCTAAAAAAATTTCTCAAAGAAAGCACTGAATTTCTTCTTCAGCGACCCTGAGCCAAATCAGACTTCAACTTACGGGGGCGCCATCGCAACAAAAAGTCCCCCCACACCCTTTCCCTCCTTCTGAGACCACGCAGGTTCTTGGATTTGGTATAGATCAGGGATGGGCAAACTTTTTCGGTCATGGGCCAAAATCAAAAAAAAAAAAGTTTGGGGCCAAGATAAATTTTTCTAAAATTTTAAAAACACTATACTACACTCATGTTCATAAATTAAGGATAATGAAGTTCAGGCAAAGAAAGAGACAGAAGCAAAAACAAAAAACATCTTGGAATCGTTGCCAAAGCCTGGAGATGACACTCTGAGCGATTCCAAGTTCCTCGGATACTTCCAGCTAGGTACGTCCACATTCCAGTCGTCCGATAATTCTACCACGTAAAAAATCATCAAAATGCTTCCTTTCTGCCATAACTATGCGGTTATTGCACTGAAAGGCTTTTAAAGCGCTTGTGAACAATTTTACTTTTGCCACCATTCCTTATATACCCCTCTCTTACACTCGTCATTGTGACGTACTATCCGCGCCATCTGGTGGTTTCCTGTAATTTGTATATTCTTCTTCAAGATGTGTGTGATAATTCTACAGGTGAAATTTTTATTTTAGAGTTCCATTTCTGTGTGATTCTGAATTATTCTTAATTTATGGACATGAGTGTAGTATTACAATTTAAATATGTTAATGAGAGGAATGAAATTGTTCCTTTCTTATATACTTTTACTATATATGATTATATTACTATATATGATTATTTACTATATATGACCATATTACTTTTAAATACTAATTATGATTATATTAGCTTTTTTAAATAAATATTTTTACGTATTTCAAACTTTTAAAACTGTATCTAGAAATGTATTTTAACATCATTTGAAATATCAACATCCATATAATTCAACTGTCATTACTTTTTCAATCTATTGTATTACTAATCACATTATTAGCATATTTTCATTATTTTATAAGACAATCATTGCGTGACGTAATCAACGACAGAAATGTTCCAAACTATTAGAGATAAATAAAATAATCAACGATAACATCATTTTCTTTTATAAAAATTACCTAAATTACCTTATCGACCTAAAATATTAATTACATAGTTTTAGAAATCAACAATTAATTAATGATAATTTTGCAACCATTAAGATAAAATGAATATAATGTGCAATGTATAGCAATTCAAAAATAACTGTAAGGCATGGATTAAATGTAAGCTAGTTCAAATTAATTGCAAACTAGGTTTTACTCTAGTAGAAAATGCAAACAAACATTGAAAAGGCCAATAAATATATATTACAAGTACAACATGTTTTATCTAAACTATAATTCGCTCTAAAAATATTAAATACATAAAAAGAGGATATTTTAAAAAGCAATAAAATGCAAATAAATTAGATTACAAATGAAACAACAATGAGCAAGTTCAGTTTAAACTTATATACTTTAATAGCGAAGCATTGGAATTAAAGGGAAGTTAAATTTCCAATACTGGCTTTCCAAACGACGAGACACAGTGTAGACTTTGCCAAGGTATGAACTTAAGCAAAGTTTAGTATGATTAATTGGGGGACTGGGAATTTTATGCATTTCTCCCATACCAAGGTGCAGCTATATCTCAAAATCCTCCGGAAGAAATTAATCCCTTTTTTAATCAGTCAAGAACAATTTATTTAATATGTGTATTTGGAGAAAAAGCTGTGCAGAGCAAATCGCTCACCAACAATTTTCAATAAATTATATACATAATTCTTTCAATTTGTAACTTCCAGAAAAGAAAAATTGACTTTGTTCTTATAAAAATGCAACAAATTCTTTTTCATTTGGAACATTTGTATTTTAGCGTATTTTCCTTGTGTATGTGTTTATTATAGGAAAACTCATCCGAACATAAAAATTGTCCTCTGAGAGTGCCTCCAACTGAAATTAAAAGCAAAATATTATATATATATATTGACTCTTTTTATGTATGGATATGCCGCCATTTTACATTCACGTCGAAATCATATCTTCTTTATATAATGATTATCTCAATAAAAATGTTGCAAATCGATTTTCCATCATTTCATCTCGAATGTTCTCGCGTTATATAAATAATTCTTTCAATTTGCAAATTCCAAAAAGAAAATTACTTTTTCCTTATTAAAAATGGAACAAATTCCTTTCCAGTTGGAACGTTTGTATAAACTTAGCGCACTTTTTGTGCGTGTGTGTTTATTATAGAAAAACTCATCAGAACATAAACAATTGCTATCCAAAAGTGCATCCCACTGAAATGAAAAGCAAAAATATTTATATATATATATAAATACCGAATCTTTTTTTTTGTGTGTGGATATGCCACCATTTTATATTCACGTCGAAGTCATCTTCTTTACATAATGACGATTTCAATAAAGAATGTTACTACAAATGGATTTTCCATAATGCTGTCTCGAATTTTCTCGCGTTATATAAATACTTCTTTCAATTTGCAAATTCCAAAAGAAAAATTGCCTTTTTCCTTATTAAAAATGGAACAAATTCCTTTCGAGTTGAACGTTTGTATAAACTTAGCACACTTTTTTGTGTGTGTTTATTATGGAAAAACTCATCAGAACATAAACAATTGCTGTACCGAGAGTGAATCCAACTAAAATGAAAAGCAAAATATTTATATATATATATATATATATATATATATATATATAAATACCGAATCTTTTGTTGTGTGGATATTCCGCCACTTTATATTCACGTCGAAGTCATCTTTTTACATAATGACGATCTCAATAAAAGAATGTTGCAAATGGATTTCCTTTTTTTTTTTCTTCTTTTGCATACGTGCGTGCACACACAATTTAAGAATCAATGCTCAAATAGAACTTCTTTCAGAAAAACTAGCGAACCATGAAAGAGCATCTGGAAAACTTTGTTCTTACATAAATAATGGCGTGTGCAATTTGTTAGATACGTTATCTTTTTCTTTCTTTCTTTTCTTTTTTGAGTAAACTTTTTCCCTAAAGTAATTATGTCTTCCACTCCCAGATAATCGAACACATATCCAAAAGATCGGAATCAGTTTTAGTAGCGGGGGAATCTTGACTTGTTTCCTCCATTCTTCCGAACGCCGTTCTCGTGCGTTCAAAATGGCGGAAACATAAAATAAAGAATTCGAATGAACACGCATTTAAAATGGAATCGGTAGTTTAACAAGGGAACTTGAAATTGCACTTCCCTGATATTTATACTTCCGATATAATTTTGTTTCCCCCTCCCGTTGAGAAGATTTTCTTTTTTTTTTTTTTTAACTCTTTTTTTATTATTATTCTTTTAGAACACGCTCACAGCAGACAGAGGCTTGACCGCGTTTCGATGCTGTTAAACGAAATATTGACGGAAGAATACAAAAAAAAAAAATTATTGTTGATTGTTAAGATTTGATTTGGGCGTTCTCTTCTTCCTCTACTCAGAAATAGATGTTTTATTTGAAGTCAATTATTTTGCAATAAAAGTGGACAAAAAATAATAATCATTGTTAAATGGTAAATCTAACCTGTGATTTATATTTCTGTTTGGTTTATTATAAAAGCTTAAACACTGTCGTTTCAGATAAAATTTATTTTATTTAAACTGAACCATTCATAATTTTTTTTTAAACTATTATCTTTGTTAGAAAATTGAAAATGAATTTTCCGGCCTAGTTAAAGCGTAAATTCATTGTGGTAAAAGATTAGAGAGAAAGATTAAAAAAAAGTAATTTTGGGTTTCATAAGATTGTTCATTTCAGATAGGATGTATTAAGTTTTACCAATGTAAGATGTAACATCAATTTTAAAAAAAATATTCTTTTCTTGATATTGCTTAACTCTTTATATTGTTTTTTAACTTCGTTCATTTAAAGCAATTATTGCTATTTTTATGTAATGACAACCATAAAATATTCTAAAAACTTGGCGTTTAAGAAAGTAATATGTAATGTTCCATCTCCGGTAGAAATTGTCTCGTTCAGAATTTGTTAGTAGAAATTATATTGTTTTAACTTCTTTTTATTTAAAGCAATTATTGCTATTTATAATTAATGATAACCATAAAATATCCGAAAAAAACTCGGTGTTTAAGAAAGTAATAGATAATGTTCTATCTCTGGTAGGAATCACCTCATTTTGAATTTGTTGGTAGAAATTATTTCGTTTTGAATTTATGGTAGAAATTATCTCTGGCAGAAATTGTCTTTGCTTTTCTTTATCACGAACATAATTCATAACTTAGTTGATTACTGTTATAAAACTGTTAATAATTCTTTAAAAAAACAGTGGTTTATTCTATTATTTAAACAAATTTTTGTTATTTTTATTTAATGATAACTATAAAAGATTCTAAAAGAACTTGATCTTTAAGACAATAATACATAATATTCCATCTCTGGTAGAAATTATCTAATTATCTAATAATAATTAGTATTTTTTTAATATTTAAAAATTTCCTAATTATTTATTTACTCACGGCAATTTAACATTTATTCTATTTTGTTGAACAAAAAATATACGTTGTTATATTTATTAGAATATTCCTTCCATTACTTGAACTTAAATATAAATTTGAAATATCTGTCATTAATTATGTAGCTAATATATAAATAAATTAATAAATTATCATTAATTAAAGATCTAAATATAAACATAAATATTTCAACGAATAGATCAATATATGACAAATTTGTTCTTTAATACTCGGAGAAAGTTAAACAATCGGCCTTTTTTAACCAGAGTTTTTAAACATGTTATTTCTCATAATCTAGATCATTAAAAACCATTTTTTTGCCAACAAAGATAATTGACACGTTAGACTATTAATAATTTTATCCATTTTTGGAAAGTAGAACTCAAAAATACTTTCTTTATTGATCTACTTTGGAACATTTAAATAATGCTATAATCGTCTGCACATCCATATATTAATAATTTAATAATGGCATTGAGCACCTTTCGCTGATAAAATTACGTCTGAACCCAACCTTAATGCAAACGATTTAAAAATTATCACGTTCGACGCTGTCAAATCTTTTTATTCTTGATTGTTCTTTTTTTTTTTTGCTTCAACCAATTACCGATTCGCACGTTCGTGGAATGTACAAATAAAACACGGAACTGAATTTTATGAATATGTGCAAAAAGAAAAACGAATTTATTTCATATTCCTTAAAGCACGTTTTCGAAAGTGGATCGAAGGGAAGAAAAAAGCTGACGATATTTTGACAAGATAAGGCTTAAATATAGAGCAATTAAGAACGTCAATGAACGCCAAACGATCTTCTTCAAAGCTTGTTTTTTGCGATGGCTAATTATTTTCTTAATCTCTCACGAAATTAAATAGTAGTCTTTTTTAACTGTGGAGACATTTATTATAATTTATTTTAGCTTAAGGTAAGAGTTTATCAGAAAGTTGTTATCATTTGCATTTACGAAATTAATTTTTTTCTGAAAGATTTATATGCTTTTAGATTTTTTTAAATTCGGAAAGAAATGTTTTTAAGATATTCTAAAATTTACTACTAAATTTTTTAGAATTGATTATTAATTAAAAATTAAAAAAAAAATCACAACTTATTTCAATTATTATATAGTTATAACATTTTATACATTTACATACTGAAAATGTTTTCAGAAAATTCATTCACAGAATTACTATTATTATTATTATTTATTACGGTTTTTTTTGTAGATCATACTATAATAGGTATTATTATGAAAATTAATATAAAAATGAAATATATTAGCACAATTAACAACATAAAAATGTCTTATATTAATGATCGTTTTATATGTAATAAATCCTAAAACTTGTTTAAGTTTTTTTTTTATAATAGGTATTATTATTAAAATTAATATAAAATGAAAAGCACAATTAACATAAAATGCCTTATATTAATGAGCACTATTATATGTAATAAATCCTAAAACTTGTTTATTTTAAGTTTTTTTAATTCCTATTTTTTGTTAATTTTCAACTTAAGGATTTTGATTCTGATAATACCTGAAAAATTCTTTAATAATTTTATTAATAATAACATGTTTTTTAAATAAGCGTATGGGAAAATATATTCCCATATGAGGCTCATATTATTTTTATATATTTAAATGTCTGTTTATTTCATCCTTTTTAAAAATATTTATTTCTATTTCTGATTTTCTTTTCTTCTTTCAGTATATTTATGCAATTATTAAGAGTTCTGTGTATCAATTTAATACTTAATACTGGTATATTTATGTATATATAATAATAGACAATTTTTAAGTTGATAATTAATTTTTAATTTTTAATTATTTATTTTAATTTTTAAGTTAATCCTTAATTTTTCATGAGATGTAGACCTAACAAAAACTTACAAGATTTATTATTCTTAAATAATTTTTTATTATTATTATTAAAGTAAATTATTCTTATTATTTTAAACTATTGCATTATTTTTTTAAAAGTGGATTAAAATGTAATTTTGAAGAAAATGTATTTATAAATTGATTAACATTACTCTTTTTAGATATATTTTATTGATATTTAAGGAAAATTTTTGTTTGCTTTATAAACTTAAAAAAAAAAATATATATATTTAAGATATTTTTAAATATTTAAAAAAAAATTTTTTTAGATAAATATTTTTCCACTCAACTTTTAATATAATAGTTAAAAAATAATTTACATATATTATTTAGTTTTTCTTAACTTTAGTTAACTTTTCCTATTTTAGACATCTAAAAATAACTCAAACAATAAAATATTCCTCTTAACATGCTTTCTATAGAAAGCCATCCATCCGAATAAAATTTTATGTTCAAAAACAACCAAAAAAATTTATTAAATCTGTTCCTTCAATACAACGAAATGAACGTTATTTAATTCTGTTCAACAACAGGAAAACTGAGCTCCCCAATTCCATTTAAACCTATCCATCAAAAGTCAATAGTCATCATAAAAAACTACAAACAATGCTTCAAATATAGAAACGCGTTATCTAAATAAAGCAGACCACTTTTTTGAATATACAGTACAACGACAGAACTTGCTACGATACATTAACAATGGTGTTGGACAACAATAAGACAATGATGAGATGACATGGTACTTCTGTAGCATACAGTTAGCTTAGCATTTTAGCCGTATTCATCACTTATGATTTGACCTTAAGAAGGTCATATTTCAAAGAGGTTTTTACTTTTTGTGCTGCTGCCTTACATATGTCTTGACAATGATTAATAAGGTTGGTGATACATTTCTTAGATGAACCGGTTCTTGCCGCTTTTTTTAATTCTACTATATTATTACTTAAGTTGATTGTTCGTTTAAAAATAACTTTAATTATCGGAAATTTTAAATTTTTAAATGCAAGATGTATTTTTAAAGATAGAAAATTAATGTATTGTCCAACACAGAGAAAATGATTAATACTGAAAATAGTTTATTTGATTAAAAGTTAAATTCTAATGGAATATTCATTGCAAAACCTGATTTTCAAAACTAACCTAATTGCATTGCAAAACCTACCCATTGCACTTTTGTAAAATGTATTTTTTTAGATTCGATTTATTAATTACATGTTTATGAAAACTTTTAACTTAGACTTTTTGCCACTTTAAAAGGTGAGTTGATGATTTTGATCTTTGGCATTAAGAATATATTTCTAACAAACACTTGGATGCAATTTATTGAAAGGAATTTCTGCTAAATTTTTGGTCGGGTACACACGAAAGAAAAAAACAATAATTAAAGAATTTAAACAAAAAGAATATAATTCATACTTCGAACACTTCTTAACATAAGTATAATGTAGAAAATACCATTTCCAGCCGTTTGGCTACTTGACAGAAAAAATTTTCCAGAAATCAACACAAAATCTTTTAATTCAGTAATTTATAATTTAACAATTACTGAGGTTAATTACCAGTACTGATGTAATTTAACAATTACTTTTAATTTAACTATTGCATTTACCTCACATTATTTTGGAAAAACTGAACTAAGTACAGTTTGTATGATTATAAAAAAAATATAATCTTGCTTAATTACTTTAAATATTTTTAATAGTTATTAATTTTTTCTATATTTCCTTCGATGCCATCTAGGGACCTGGTGGCCGAGTGGCTAGCGCTCTGTACTACAGATTTCAGGTTCGAGTCCCGGCCGTGCCATGGATGTTTGTAGTGGTTCGGAATCCACTTTATACTGTGGTGGTTCCGGTCTGTTTAGCCTAACGTGTGCACAAGATGACCGTAGAGCGACAAACCAAACCAATCGATACCATCTTAATACATAAAAACTCATTTTGTACCATAGAGTACTCTAAAATATATTATTGTAAATATATCTAAGTTTTTATATTACGCCAAGAAAATTGCGTTGCATTACAATGGATTTATTAATAAAATACTTTTTTTTTTTTCTCTCCTCTGTTAAAAATGCAACGTTGTTGTCGAAAGTCTTGTTCTAATGCAGTTGGAATTACAGAGACAGTTAACTTTATGCCATAAGCAAGGGCTGCACCTCTGTTACTCATTTTTAGAACTACCCAGGGGGCACGTGTAGCTTGAAGATATGCTACGGACTCGAGTAACACTACCCCACGTTGTTGAAAGTTGTATATATTTTCTTCGAAACCTTAAACTTAATATTTTTTTTAAAAAAACACGTATTTCGTACCACAGAAAACTCTGAAATATACTTTTTGTAAGTTTTTCGGCATTACACAAGAAAATTACTTCGTTATTATTATATTTCGTTATTATTTATATTATTATTATTCGTTGGACTACAATGGACTTATTAATAACTTTTCTTTTATTTTGTCCTCCTGTGTTAAAAACGCAACGTTGTTGAAAGATAATTAGACAATGAACCACACAGCAAACAACAATGAAACCTACATGTTATAAGTATCTTATGGGAAAAGTAGTTAAGGCTTTCCATTCTAAACTATCAAAATTATTTTGAGCACCTTTTATTAACAATGAACAATAAATCCATTATTTATCCAAATCCTCCCAAAACAATTAGGTCACGTTTTTGTTTCACTCCTAACCGCCGATGGCTCTCGAAGATTGTGGATCAAGTGCGTTTTTAACCCTCCCTCGAATGCTACCCAGTTAATTGCAAATGGAACTCTTTTGTGGCAGCTGATAAACAGTTACAGTTACCGTTATTGTGAGTCAGTAATTCGAAACAGAAAAGAAACCTTTTTCTCAAAGGTTAAACTAGAGCATCGACCACTCAGGTTTGGTTATTGGCCTGGTCAATTCATTTTTGCCTCTGAGTCCTAAGAATAGGGGCACTTTTGAGGACGAGTTTTCTGAATCTTTATATATTATTTTTTTTTTTTATCGTTTGGCTTTCCATTTCGAACACTTGCATTGGTTGAAGGTCAAAACACTTTGGCCATTTTGTTATTGGTTTTTATCACTTATAGCTTGAATATTTTATTTGTTAAGTTTTCTTTTCTCCTTTTTTATTGATTTTATCTCGAATTAATAAAAAATAAACGGACATTATAAATAGCGCTGCCAACAGTGATGAATCTTCCGTCTTATCTTTGAACGAATCTGGGTAAAAAATGTATTTCGAACAAATTGTGAAACTTGCTGAGAATATAGAAAGCCTAATTATTGTAGAGATGATTCTTAAGTAATGGCTGTTGAAATGTAACAGAAAAAGGTAAACATTTATTTTGAAATGGGTTGTTTATTGTAAACACAATTGAAGAATCCTACGACCTAAAAGATCTGAAATAGAATTCATTTATAAAAAATAAATAAAAATAGAATTATTAGAAGAAATAGAGATTTATTTATGTCTGCATGCTTATAAAATTTATTAAAAAGTGTCGTTGACAAATTTGATTCCTAAATAAGTGAATATAAATGATTCTCTGCTATTAAAGTAGTCAGCATACACATAATTAAAAAAGTAATGTGAGATGGTAGTGAAGAAACATTAATCGGAATACAAATCATATCTGTAGAAATTTACAGTATAACACAATTTTTTGTTTTTTAAGGATATAGAATTATTTAATTTGAAGGCGTAGGTTAAAAACCCAACGCTCTAATATTGCATTTAAATTTGGCCCCAATATTTATAAAATGCTGAACACCTCCTCTGAAACAGTTGGGAGGCAGTTTTGTTGAATAATTGCATGAAAAGTCCAATTTGATTTCTAAATCAGACGTTATCACAGCTTAAAGGTTGTTGCTGAAAAGTATATTTCTGTATCAAATTTTATGCTTGTTTATGTATTCTCTGCTATTAAAGAGTCTCTCATCAGCAGTACTCGCATCTTCAAATGAATCCCAAAATTTTGTTATTGACCTTATTTTTGTTTGGTGATCCCCTTTTTTTCAAATGATCTTAGATTGGTTTTGGTATTAGGTGACATGCATAGAATAATTTTAACTCTAACAATCGTTGACAACCTGGACAACAGATTTGACCTGCAACTTCCCTGTATTGGATTAAAGTATCACATCTCTACACAAAACAACTTTCTGAAGAATTCAAAGTCATTTTTTTTTATCAACTGTTCTATATTTTTATTTATTTTTTTTTACTCAACATTTAATTTTGTCGAGATTTAAAAATTAAAATGCTAAAGGATACTTTCCCCCTTAATTTTAAAATTTAAATTTATATTTGTATGAAAATGTGTTGTTAAGTTTCCAAAATATCAAAGTTTTAGAAAATAAAATTAAAGTTTAAAAGTAATATAAAATAAATTTTTTTTTTTCCTCTTTTATTATGAGATAACGATACACTTTCATCCATTTTTACAGAACATAAAATCCAATTATACTAGTTAAGTCATACCACGTAATAGACCCAAGATAAAAGTTTATCTTTGCATTGCTTCAGGAAGAAATTTTAGATAACAATTTAATAAGAACACATTATATAATAATGTCATTTTTGGCAAAAAAATTTGAAAGAACATTTAATTTTAATTCTATTTAATTCTATAGTATAAAAAATTTAATAATTATTATTTATATTATAAATGTTATTATTTTTCAATATTGAATTAAATAATTTAATACAGTTAACTGTATTTAAACTGGGCCGACAACTAGCGCTATGATGTTTATTAAGCCTATGACTTAGTCAAATGACTAGTTCTCTGGCTTTCGATGCCATGAGCGGCCTGATGGTCAATTGGCTAGTGTTCTGGCCCTTGGTATTACAGGCTTCAGATTCGATCTATAGACATCAGACAGGCATCCATCTACGGCACTATATCTTTCACAAACCTCCTGGATAATTACGAAAGACACTTTTTGAAAGGGCGGGGGTGGGGGTAGCTTCTGTTGTGTTGGAACACTCGTAGGTAGAAGTCTGACTTGGATCCAAGTGGCTGAAGAAGGAGGGCAGTGCCTTCCAGGAAGACTTTTAGGGGGAAGCTACTACGCATTTGATCATCGTATGGGTGGAAGCCCTGACAATTCCCACCAGGTAGACCGACTCACGAGGCTAGATGTTGAGCATCCCAAATGCCTTCGAGTCTCCTCGGTTTTTGAAACAGTGTCTCAAACGCATTTGATCATCGTATGGGTGGAAGCCCTGACAATTCCCACCAGGTAGACCGACTCACGAGGCTAGATGTTGAGCATCCCAAATGCCTTCGAGTCTCCTCGGTTTTTGAAACAGTGTCTCAAACGCATTTGATCATCGTATGGGTGGAAGCCTGACAATTCCCACCAGGTAGACCGACTCACGAGGCTAGATGTTGAGCATCCCAAATGCCTTCGAGTCTCCTCGGTTTTTGAAACAGTGTCTCAAACGCATTTGATCATCGTATGGGTGGAAGCCTGACAATTCCCACCAGGTAGACCGACTCACGAGGCTAGATGTTGAGCATCCCAAATGCCTTCGAGTCTCCTCGGTTTTTGAAACAGTGTCTAAAACGCATTTGATCATCGTATGGGTGGAAGCCTGACAATTCCCACCAGGTAGACCGACTCACGAGGCTAGATGTTGAGCATCCCAAATGCCTTCGAGTCTCCTCGGTTTTTTTGAAACAGTGTCTAAAACGCATTTGATCATCGTATGGGTGGAAGCCCTGACAATTCCCACCAGGTAGACCGACTCACGAGGCTAGATGTTGAGCATCCCAAATGCCTTCGAGTCTCCTCGGTTTTTTTGAAACAGTGTCTAAAACGCATTTGATCATCGTATGGGTGGAAGCCCTGACAATTCCCACCAGGTAGACCGACTCACGAGGCTAGATGTTGAGCATCCCAAATGCCTTCGAGTCTCCTCGGTTTTTTGAAACAGTGTCTCAAACGCATTTGATCATCGTATGGGTGGAAGCCTGACAATTCCCACCAGGTAGACCGACTCACGAGGCTAGATGTTGAGCATCCCAAATGCCTTCGAGTCTCCTCGGTTTTTGAAACAGTGTCTAAAACGCATTTGATCATCGTATGGGTGGAAGCCCTGACAATTCCCACCAGGTAGACCGACTCACGAGGCTAGATGTTGAGCATCCCAAATGCCTTCGAGTCTCCTCGGTTTTTGAAACAGTGTCTAAAACGCATTTGATCATCGTATGGGTGGAAGCCCTGACAATTCCCACCAGGTAGACCGACTCACGAGGCTAGATGTTGAGCATCCCAAATGCCTTCGAGTCTCCTCGGTTTTTGAAACAGTGTCTAAAACGCATTTGATCATCGTATGGGTGGAAGCCCTGACAATTCCCACCAGGTAGACCGACTCACGAGGCTAGATGTTGAGCATCCCAAATGCCTTCGAGTCTCCTCGGTTTTTTGAAACAGTGTCTAAAACGCATTTGATCATCGTATGGGTGGAAGCCCTGACAATTCCCACCAGGTAGACCGACTCACGAGGCTAGATGTTGAGCATCCCCAAATGCCTTCGAGTCTCCTCGGTTTTTTGAAACAGTGTCTATAAAAAAGCCACCAGCGAGTTGAACCAGATCCCTAATTCTCACTAGCGGCGTACGTTGCCGCTGAACAACGACGAGTCGGGCGTAACTTGTTTGTAAAATGAATAAATCAATATAAGCAATGCTAATATTCTTTATAATGATTACGGAGCCTTAGAATGTTAGTTAATTCACATTCAGTTTGCAACCATATCTGTGTAAAATATGTAATAAAAACATTTCAGATAACATAGATTTATTACAGGAAATGTTTGGCCAAAATGATAGAGGTTAATTCTTTTATGCTTGTGTTTCCATTTCGATTTAGTTTTTAAAGCAAAAGAAAAATATTACTTATATGTTCTAATTTATTGGTTTTTTTCCTTAATCCTTTTAAACAAGACTTTGAATCATGAGTTAAATCATACTTTAATGAATAAAACAAATAAAAGTAACTTTAATCCTTTTCTGACTATTATTTAATATCATTTTGAATTAGTTAGCAAAACAAATGGATTAAAATCAATGTACAGTAACGAAAACAATCCGGAGATCTCTTTATTACTTTGAGAAAAAAAAAAATTCTTAAAACTCTAATAATTAATTAGCAAATTCTTCTTCTTCATTGGCTTAACAGCCCTTTGGTGGGCCAAGGTCGTCGGTCTACTGACAGATTTCGAGACAGGAGATATTTTCTTTTTACGGGGGTAGGGTTGTTCGGTAGTATTTACGGTATCTAATATTAGAGAGTTTTTGCATAACGTTTTTTTATCGTTATGCAAAAACTCTCTAATATTAGATACCGTTCTCTACCGGACAACCCTACCCGCAAAAGAATAATGTTTTGCATAACGTTTTTATCGTTATGCAAAAACTCTCTAATATTAGATACCGTAAATACTACCGGACAACCCTACCCCGTAAAAAAAGACGTTTTGCATAACGTTTTTTTATCGTTATGCAAAAACTCTCTAATATTAGATACCGTAAATACTACCGGACAACCCTACCCCCGTAAAAAGAAAGTAACGTTTTGCATAACGTTTTTATCGTTATGCAAAAACTCTCTAATATTAGATACCGTAAATACTACCGGACAACCCTACCCCGTAAAAGAAAGTAACGTTTTGCATAACGTTTTTATCGTTATGCAAAAACTCTAATATTAGATACCGTAAATACTACCGGACAACCCTACCCCGTAAAAAGAAAGTAACGTTTTGCATAACGTTTTTTTATCGTTATGCAAAAACTCTCTAATATTAGATACCGTAAATACTACCGGACAACCCTACCCCGTAAAAAGAAAGTAACGTTTTGCATAACGTTTTTATCGTTATGCAAAAAACTCTCTAATATTAGATACCGTAAATACTACCGGACAACCCTACCCCGTAAAAAGAAAGTAACGTTTTGCATAACGTTTTTTTATCGTTATGCAAAAACTCTCTAATATTAGATACCGTAAAATACTACCGGACAACCCTACCCGTAAAAAGAAAGTAACGTTTTGCATAACGTTTTTATCGTTATGCAAAAACTATGCTCATAGGAATAGCTCAGTAGTGAAGTATTACAGATAATCATGCACAATAGGTACAATGTTTCTTATGAGCATGCGCGCTAGGAAGAAAATTATCGGACGATAAAAAAAACGTTATGCAAAAACTCTATATTTTACTGAGTAGGGCTACGTCAAAATCTCTGCAGTCATATTAGACGGGACCTACCGGTTATATTGAATTCGAATCGCCACAAACCTCTGATACGGCGGGGACTCGAACCCGAGCGCCAGGTTAAATAGTCAATTAACAAATTCTAGGCGAATAAAATAGCAAAAAGTCACTAATTACTAAATTCGCATTAGTAAAAGTAGGCCCAAGTTCTGTGCTCGAAGGCAATAACTCAACAAATTTCACTACCAAACAATTTTTAACATTTTCGTTGCCGATTGTGCATCAGACTGTGATGCGGCGTCAACGCTAAAAGTCAATCACGCTACAGCGCATGATGAGGATTGATATCTACAGCAACCTATGTGTTCTCATAGAAGGAGGGAAAGAGGGGGATAGCTTCTGTTGGGATGGAGCACTCTTAGATAGAAGTTTGACTTGACTCTGTGAAGCTGAAGAAGAAGGGCAACGCCTTCAGGAAGGACTTTTAGGGGAAATACTCCGCATTTATGTATCGTATTGGAAAATAACTGGAAAACTCGACTAAAGAGGCAAGATACTGAACATACCAAACGCCATCGAGTCTCCTCGTTCTTTAAAACATTGTCTACAACAAAGACGGTAGTGGATTGTACCTCAGCCCTCATGCTCTTGAGGCGCGCTTTGCCACAGAACCACTAGCCAGGCTTGCAAATGTGTTGGTTGAACTGTCTGACGAGTATCCGAGTGATATGAGCTATGACAGCGTTGAAGAATTAATTTCTCTCAGAAAGTTTGCAGTAATAATAGCATTGCAACCAACTTAAAATAAGTAATTTATATTATATATTTGTAGGGCCTGAATGGCCGAGTGGCTAGCGCTCTGGCGCTCGGTACCACAGGTTTCGGGTTCGAGTCCGGCGGTGCCATGGATGTTGTAGTGAGGTTCGGAATCCACTTTTAACCGTAGGTCCCGGTCGAATATGATCGTAGAGCGTTGTGGGGCATTGTTACTCCGCGTCCGTGGCTTATCTTTCGAAGTTGTTACGCGCTCCCGTACGCGAAGTGAGTAACGTTTGTGCAGAGCTTGCCTTA
>BPLR01021232.1:0-32183 GCA_021605095.1 Caerostris extrusa | reverse complement strand
TGAATTTGCAATATTATATTATTTTGTATTAGATTTAGAAATATATTTGATTTTTATTCAAAAAACGTCTGAACTGTCATAAAAATTCCGATAAACGATATAAAGCACTGTGGGATTTGAAAATTGAAAGAAAAAAATATGACATAATATCATAATTTCTTTCACGTGAAAAATTTGACTATGTGAAGGTTGGAGGATTCAGCTTTTTATTTCAGAGTGAAAAATGCACGCAGATAGAAAGGTTGATTACAGTGGCTAAAGCTTTTATAATTATTTAGCGCAGTAAATAATAAAATAGAAAGTAATTATTTCGCAGTAAAATAAAATGCCATTTGTGATTACTTAAGTGTGAAGATGATAAAAAGCGCTGTAGACCTCTTACACGCTCGCTTTTTATATTAAATCCAACTTGACATAAAAGATCCTGTTCGGGAGAGAAAAAGTTTGGAATTTGGCTGTTTGCCTCAAATCTTAGCCAATAAAAAGCGATGTCAAAAAACTTCGCAAGTACTATCTCCAACGATTCCCAAACAAGCCGTAGTGAGATTGTGCTCTTTGGAATGATTTGATTTCATCTTGTGCATATTTTAGGCTAAATAGACCGTGACCTACCAGTTTAACGTGGATTTAGAACCATCAACAGACACTCATGCCTCAATCCAGGCCTAATGAGCCTTCCGTACCAACGGTAGAGAGCTAGCTATTTGGCCGTCAGTTTGCGTCTTTGAAATAATCAGACAATGTGGCCTTTTCAATCCACCTGAGGGAGAAGGCACAAAGTAAATTTTAGTCAACTCAAATCTGTTCAACGTCAGCAGAAGTGATCAAAGCAGGGGAAAAGTGAAAATAACATATTAATGTGGCAATTTGCCCATCTATGAAGCAGAAGGGCTTTAGGTTCGAATTCGTTGTTGTAGTCATTGCTTTCAGAAACCAGGAAATACCATGACAATGGCAGCAATATATAGTACATTTCGTATTGATAGTGGATGGCTTGGTGCTCAGTTTTTCGTAGTTTTCTGCTCTGGTTACAATGGTGGCCTTGATGGTCAACAACATAGCGCGCTGGCCATTGGTAAGCAAGACAGGCTTCACGTTCTAATCTGGCAGTGCTTAGATGTTAGTGAGTGATTCGGAATCCGCGTTAAACTGTAATTACAGGTCTAATTAGAATAAAGTGTGCAAGAATGACCGTAGATCAATAAACCAAACCTCTTGCTACCCTTAAAAGTCCTATAGGAAGACACTGATTTCAGTGTACAGTTTGCGTTATACATGAGGCTCTTCAATGTTCCACACTCCCCTGTCTAAGCGCATAGACCTAGAATAAGGGGGTGAAATGCGAGAAAAAGAAAAATGAAATGCGGGGAAAAAAAAAATATTAGGACTATTAGTGGGATAAACTAATCTTATTCCAAACTTAGGAACAGTTCCCGTTCTGCGTTTACACTATTTTCACTTTGTACTCAATTTATGGACGATCCCCATGACACCTCTCTAAATCCCGGCCCGTCCCCGCACGGTCCTCAAACCCTGGAGAAGAAAAAAAAAAAAAAAAAGCACTCGCGGCTTCGAGAAGAAACAGACAGACGTAAAAATCAATCCTAGTGTGAATTTTGTTTCTGCATTTTTGCTTTTCCCTTTTCCGCGTATGTCCGGGAAGATATATGGCATTTTTTTTTTTTTAGAGATAAATTATTCAAAGATCTCCCTTCCCCCGCCCCAGCGTCCCTCTGTTTCGCTTCCTTCCGTTTTGTTTCCCCTGGGTAGAAACAGTTATTCGGAATGTACCCCGCCAGCGGCTCGAACCGAGTTAGCCCCGGCAGCCCCGGGGCAGATGGATGGAATGTTTCGAAGGATTTGGAATGTGTGCCGCGATCTTGAATTGTTTCGAATAGGCAGTGTGGAAATGAAATACAGGTCTGCGTGAGTGATGGAGGTGTCCATAAAGCAAAAGTGATGTGTCAATTGGCTGAGTGGGATGCAGTGTTGGTGTTTACAGTTAGGATTAACCAAAATGGAAATTTCTCATTCACATAGGTTAAGAAAATGCTATTGCATAGAAGAAACAATAATAAAAGTTATTAATCACTAGAGAAAAAATTTCAACTTACAACAAAGAAAAACGTATTATTATTTTTTTTTTTTGTTTCATATCTTTTTGACAACAGATAGTCTGAATCCTCCTAATACATAGCGAATTGGACTGAAAGATCCGAAGAGCTGATTTATAACTGAAAGATTCGAAGAGCTGATTCATAACTATTCCGATATTCGAAAAGATCCAAGAATAAACTGATTCCAAACTGAAAAGATCCGAAGAGCTGATTCATAACTGAAAGATTCGAAGAACTGATTCATAACTGAAAGATCCGAAGGACTATTTCATAACTGAAAGATCCGAAGAACTGTTTTATAGCTGAAAGATCCAAGAACTAACAGATTCCAAACTGAAAGATCCGAAGAACTGATGTCGAACTGAAAGATCTTAATTCAAAACCCAACTAGCAAAACAAGTCGTAAATTCAAGTATGTAAAATTAAGGATGAAAATTAAATCTGTAAACCTTAAGGAAGCTTTTATTAATTCGTGAAGGAATTGCAATACTGCTATCCCCCACAAGCATTGTATATGCTCTAAAGTAAATGATATCAAACAGAAAACTTTCAGTCTATGGCATAGAACGGGCACGACAAATCTGTAGGCTAAAAGATTCCTTTTATTCATCTCGAAGAGGTGGGGAAAAGGATGGAAACCTCTCGGATACTATTCTTGAAGATTTCGTTGGAGAATCTTGGTACCAGGCGGCTATCGGATTTTTCACATCCGACGGGTTTGGTTTATTTTATTGCTCTACGGTCATTTTGAACCAGGAATTAAGCTAATTAAACATCCACGTCACCGCCAGAATAACCTGAAACCTGAGGTCTAACGTAAACATCCATGCCACCACCAGAATTAAGAACCTGAAGCCTGAAACGAGGGCAGATTAGGCCAAAGGGTCAGAGCGCTAGCCAATTAGCCATCAGGACACCATCCGAGGGGAGATAAAAAAAAAGCACTACAGGGCAATGGGATGGGCAGACAAGGGCAGATGAGGACGGATAGGGCTAGTGATGAACACTAAAAAATGCATTACCAGTAGAGAAAAAAGCTTTTGGTTGTAGAGATAATCCATTTATTGTTAATATTTAAATATAATTAAAACTTTATTGTTAAATATTGAACATCATTCCTATTTAGTTTAAAAACGAACCAACATCATTAAAAAAATCGACAGCATTCTGAAAATACTTACTGAAACAAGTCAAAATATATCCATAATAATTTGAAATCTTTGTACTAATTTTCTTAATAAACCTCAAAATCATGCAAAAAGAAAGTCTTCGTAAATTTCCTAAACAATTGGAGTTAAATAATGTTTCATAAATACATGCAATTTAGACTAATAATAAGCTTTATCTTTTCTATTAAATGGAAATTAAAAAAGAAGATTTTCTTAATATACAGAAAAATGCATTTATCGCATTAAAACAATCTTTAATGAACTGTTTCTATTACCGAAATAATTGTTCCGAAAGATAAGAGTCAAATAATTGTGTGAACAGCTCTCTTTTAAGCTTAAATTTTCGTAAGTATTATTTTTAAGTAACCTAGCTGTGTTCATTAAAACTTCTTCAAAAGTGTAATAGGATTATTTTACAATAAAGGTTATTACAGTATTTTTACGATTATTCTATTTAAAAGAAATCAGAAAAGACAAATAAAAATATTAATATTAAATTCTATTCTGTTACAAACAATAAAAAGCCTATTGTGCAACACTTATTATTCTAACTGCTAGAAAAATTTAATTTTTCTCTTCACTTAACCAGAAAATTAATAATTTCATTTTTTTTTTCAATATCTTTTTGTGTGAAATATTCTAGATGGAAGGATTAATATTAATTATTTTTGATTTTTATTCTCGTAATTTCTTTTAAATATTTTTTGTTTCAAAAGAAAATAATTTGGGTTTTTTGCTCTTTTATAAATCTAATTTTTCTTGACACGTTAAATTGCAGCTTAGTATAACAATCTAAATTTTTCTTATTATATTATTCATCTTGTTTTAAAAGGTACGTTTTGAAATTTAAAAAAAAAAAAAAAAAAAAATACTTTTCAAAAATTTTATTTTTATTTTCTTAAGAGTAATTTATTATTTTCGTTTACTTAAATTTCAATTTTATTCAAGCTTTTCTCACATGATTAACCTAATACCTTATTAATTTATAATTGATTGCAAAACATAATAAATAAGCATGTCATTTAAATATTTGAAAAAAAAAAAAACAACAACAAAAAAAAAACCTCAATGGCTTAGTGTAAACTTGCATATTGCCGTGGTTCGAATGCCCTGATGGAGTCCATTACAATCACTGCAGGGCCTGATGGCCGAGTGAATAGCGCTCTGGCTTTGTGTGACACAGGTTTTGGGTTCGAATCCCGACGGGGCCATGGATGTTTGTAGTAGTTCGGAATCCACTTTTAAGCCGTTGTTCGTGTCTAATATGACTGTTGGGTGTAAGGCTAAACAACACAACTTAAAAGTCAGTGTCACGGAACCAAGTCAGACTTCTACCTACGGATGCCCATCACAACATAAACAGTACCCTATTTCTCTCCTTCTGTGAGGTCACTGGATTCTTGTACTTAGTCTAGATGTTGCTGTCGATTAAATGGGACAAGAAACAACATTACAATCACAACTTTGGAAATTGAAGAGAATCGGTGGATACTATGACAATGTATTCAAGCGTCTGGCATCGATGGTCAAGCTGCATGGTGAGAAATGTTTGGGTTTTATACAAAACGACACGTGATTGTGGTGTGGTTACCCTTAAAAGTGCTCCCAGAAGACCTCTTTTCATTTGCCGTGGTTGGGTTATTCGTGGAGGAATATCATGGCCCCATGTAAAAGTAACAACTTAAATAGGGAATGTAAAAAAAACCTGATTACTGATTTACATTTTCTTATCCTATATCAGCGTTTTGTGTTTGACTTAATAACCCTGATGGGAGATAGTTGTTGTTTGCCAGAAGATTTCGTGAATCCTCGTCATTCAATAATCCGATTCAAATTGGAAATTAATATACTTCGGCTTACTTACAGATCAATCTCGAGGGACATAACCTTGTGATCAAGCACCTGATTGCTGGTGTAGCATAGTATATACATAATGTTTTCTGCATGTAAAACTATCTCGTGCATGTCAAAATTTGAATATTCGAATTCATATATTTCCTTTAATTAAGCCTCTAACAAAACAGACAAATATCTCCTTTTCATGATTAATTTCCTGCATACATTTATATCGTCTTACTTCTATGAATTCTAGAACATAAGACATAACCACTGATCGAAGTATTCAAATTCTTAAGAAATTTTTATCTAGAAAATAATTCTCCACCAGAAGTAGATTGTGAAGAAGTTAATCTCATATACATTGTGGTCGTCCTGATAGTCAGCTTCATTTTATTATAAATAAGAGTATTAAAGTAAAAAAAAAAAAACAAATTCTGAATTGAATTAGGAATTAAAATTGTTTATTAGTTTCATTCACTAGGATTATTATTTTATATTTTTATTGACAATATGGTAAATAATTTTCAGTATGTAGCATTATTAACATCAAACTGTTTTGTTATTTTGGTGTTATTTCAAATTTTGGCAGGAAATCGGATAATTTAATCAATATACAGCAAATAATTCACTCCCAAGTCGTACTTCAAAGTCACTAGGAAATGTTGTAAGATTTTCAGAAAGATTTCATTTGGTTTAATTAAAAATTTCATAAAATGATATCATTCGTTAATTATTAATTTTAAGAAAGAAATAATATACAAAAAAATCTCTTAAAATTATGGTAGTGCAAAAAATATAATCCTACGTCCAATAACACTTTGAAAATGCTTGGTTTCCAATTAACTTTTTGGTTTAAAATCAAACATTTTTTCCAAGAAGATCGCATAACAGCGTTACCAATAACACTTTGGTTTAAAATCTACATAACATGTTTCCAATAACTTGTTTAATAACACGTTAGTTTCAATCTAACATAACAACTTGTTACCACATAACACGTTACCAATAACACTTGGTTTAAAATCTACATAACATTTTTCCAATAACTTGTTGGTTTCCAATCTACATAACACGTTACCAATAACACTTTGGTTTAAAATCTACATAACATCTACATAACATTTTTCCAATAACTTGTTGGTTTCCAATCTACATAACACGTTACCAATAACACTTTGGTTTAAAATCTACATAACATGTTTCCAATAACTTGTTGGTTTTTAATCTACATAACTTACCATAACACTTTGGTTTAAAATCTACATAACATGTTTCCAATAACACTTTTACCAATAACACTTTGGTTTAAAATCTACATAACATGTTTCCAATAACTTGTTGGTTTTTAATCTACATAACATGTTTCCAATAACTTGCTGGTTTCCAATCTACATAACAGCTGGTCCTTCGCATAAAGGCGGACGTTCGAATCCGCTGGTGGTACTGATGTAGCCAGTGCTTTCAGAAACAAGGATATTTCATGACGATTGTGACATTACGTGTAACGCGTTCTCTCTTCTTAAGTCGGCCTATCTGGTTTCCTAGATTTTCATCCATGCGACATTCAAATGTGAAGCAGTCACCATTAAAAGTCTTCCCTTAAGGCACTGTCCTCCCGTCATTGACCCGTCTTTCGTCTTTTCGTGGTATGCATGAATGAGCTGGTAATACATACATATTGGGATATACATCTGAGGCTCACCGGTGTTCAACAAAAAAATGGTGTCTGATTTAAAAATTGATAAGTGATCCGACGTCTATAACGGAGAAAGATACGGTAAATCTGTAAGCAGGAATGCTATCTCATTAGGCTTTATGAGAAGGTACGAGTTAAGAAAAGGAATTCTGCTTAGAAGTATTCGTTAAAAATTGCACTGTACATTTTATTTACAGTATTGCAGGCCGCGAAATCCGCAACACCCAGTATTATTTATTCTGGATATCACTGAGCTTGTGTATATATGCATATATCAATTTGTGCATATGTGTCTCTCTAACGACGAATAACTCAGATCGAGCTGCTCTACCTTCAGAGTTATCAATAACTTATTTGCAACAGCATTTTATCACATTTGTTGTATTTACAATTAAAATGTATCTAATTAGTTTCTCTCGCCCTCAGCTCTGCTACCAAATTGTATACAAAACATTCCGCCAAACTTCGTCTGACGAGATATCCCCATTCACACATGATCCATATTTCAATTAAGCGTCACAGATGAAATGCTTTTGTCCCAAGTTAGGCATAATAAGCCACCCTCTGTCCCATCAATACAGGAAAAAGGCCCGTTGGCTTAAAGCGCAGACGGTATGTCCATTTGAGCATTAAGTACACAATGCATTGAATAGTGGTGTAGTTACACCTATCTCTGCGGCTTACGGGTTGGATATGTCACGCCAGGATTCTGTTGCAGGATATTAATGTGTCAGAATAAGTATCATGTGCTCTTATGTAATGGATATCCCTACTTTCAAGCTTGATAGTGCTAGGGTGACTCATTTGAGTGCAAGATATGATACCTTATAAAACATTTTAATATATATAAGACATTTTGTGATCAAAAGAATTTATAAATTAATACCAAGTTTTTAAGGATTTAAAGTTAAGTCTCAGTATGTTATGAAACAAGATGCTTAGTATTATATATTCGCTTGCATTTTGCAATCAGCTGGTGGCACTGATGTAGTGAATGCTTTCAGTAACGAGAATATTCGATGGAGATTGGGACATTACTTGTAACTCTTCTCTCATTGAAAGTCAGGCTGTCTGATGGAAGTTTTCCTGATTTTTGTTCGCACAACATTCAAATGCAAAGGCAGTTACACTTAAAGCCCACTCATCCATCTGTTGGTGGGCTGTTCGTGGCATACATAAATGGTACATGAGGTTCACAGATGTTCAACAAAAATAGTGTCTGATTCGAAAATTAATAAGCTTTCCGATATCTATAACGGGCAAATATACAATAAATCAGTAAGCAGGAATGCTAGTTCATTAGGCTTTATGAGATGGTACGAATTCTGAAAAGAATTCTACTTAGAGGTATTCGTTAAAAAATTGCACTGTGCATTTTATTTTCAGTGTTAGAAAGCCATGCACTTATTATGGTTAACGCTGAACTTGTATATATGTGTATATTAATTTGTGCACATGTGTCTCTCTAAAGACGAATAACTCAGATCAAGCTCCTCTTACCTTCAAATTATCAATAACTTATTTGCAATAGCAGTTTATCACATTTGTTGTATTTACAATTACAGTGTATCTAATTAGTTTCTCTCGCCCTCAGCTCTGCTGCCCAACTGTATACAAAACATTCTGCCAAACTTTGTCTGGTGAGATATCCCCATTCACACATGATCCATATTTCAATTAAGCGTCACAGATGAAATGCTTTTTGTCCCAAGTTAGGCATAATAAGCCACCCTCTGTCCCATCAAAGCCGGAAAAGGCCCCGTTGGCTTAAAGCGCAGACGTACGTTCGGCGTGTCCATTTGAGCATTAAGTACACAATGCATTGAATAGGTGGTGTAGTTACACCTATCTCTGCGGCTTATGGGTTGGATATGTCACGCCAGGATTCTGTTGCAGGATATTAATGTGTCAGAATAAGTATCATGTGCTCTTATGTAATGGATATCCCTACTTTCAAGCTTGATAGTGCTGGACTGACTCATTTGCATGCAACATGATATATGAAGATCTTTTGGGTTCAAAAAGAATTTACAACTTAATACCAAGTTTTTAAGGATTTTAATTAAGTCTCAGTATATGATGAAACAAGAGGTTTGGTGTGATATATGTGTTTTTTTCTAAAAATTAAAAATATGTAGGCAATTTTTTTCTTTTGAATCCATGATTTCTTTTGAATCTTATCTGTCACATAGTAAAAATAACTAACATAATTCTGATAAATAAAAATTGTATTATTTTTACTGTGCATTTCTTCTACTTCATTGACGCAATTGCCCTTTGGAAGGCCAAGGACTGTGAATTTGGACATATAAATTATAAGTTCCAAAATCATCTGCTTTTTTATCAATTGGTATCGGTCGCAGTCACTACTTTCAGAAGGGAGGAGACTCGATGGCGATGTAGCAACTTATGTAAAGCGTCTCGCGTCGATAGTCATTTTATGATAATTTTTTTTAAATTAAAAAAAAAAATTTCTGAAAAATATATTTAAATTTTAAATTACAAACGATTTAAACAAATACACACTATTTTTTATTTAAATGTTATGCATTTACCACTAAATAGAACGTCTTGTTTTTAAAGAAATCCGATTATGTGTAGTTTTATTGTATTGCAAAATAAGCTTATGAACTTTAAAAATTAGTTTTTCTGTTTTTACAACGAAAAAGACGCTGCTTTTTTATGACTCCTTTGAATTTTTAGGGGGTTTTTCTCAATGAATTATTCGTATTCATTGAAAATTTATTTTTAATTTATGTATTTTAATTATATTATTTTTTACTTAACATTAAATTTTTGTATTTTAATTAATTTATTTTTTACTTAATTTTAAATTTTTGTATTTAATTAATTTTTAATTTTTGTATTTTAACTAATTTAATTTTACTTAATTTTTAATTTTTGTAATTTAATTAGTTTATTTTTTACTTAATTTTCAATTTTTGTATTTTAATTAATTTATTTTTAAGATAATATTAAATACTTATACAATTGTGATAAAAATACGTTGAAAAAGCCAAAAATTGTGTATTCGTAAATTATAACCAATACAAAATTTTAATCAAATAATTAAAAAACCCATATATTCGCTCATTTGTGAAGCAATTACCTAATATTATGTACTCATAATCATTTAATAATACTGTACTCAGAGACACCAAACGCGCACCGAATGAGGTTGATGAGCTCTCAACTATTCAAACCGATGCACATGCATACCATACTAATCCACATACAACAATCTTGAACAGCACACCACCACTTTCTAAGCCAGGCTGCGAAGAGAGGGCAAATCCCTTCTTGTGGCGTTAGATAAACAGCCATGTCCCTTTTCGAGTGCTGCAGGAAACGAAGTTCGACAATTCTCTAAACGGAGGACTTCAGCAGAATGCACTCTGATGGGGGTAGAGAATATTAAATTATGTGTGGGGGAGGTTCGGCTACTTGGCTCTGCACCCCAACAACGTAGTCGTATTTCTGTTAAATGCTACTGTGGTTGCCTTCGCCTTTAAGCAAGAATGATTTCAATGGGATTCTAGAGTTTTTGACAAGAAAAAACAAATTATTTCATTTTCGTTGACCTTGAAATCTAGCATTTCCATTTACGATGATGTTTACTTATAGATTTACATATAGATTTGTTGGCATTTGTATATAATGTACAGTGTCGATATTTTACGTATAAAACTGTTTTTGTACGAATGTGAATAAAATAGAGTAGGTGATAGTGGAAAAGAATAACCAAATACAGTGGACTTAAATGTTATAAGTGGAAAAGAATAGAGTAGAGTAGAGTAAAAATTGCAAAGTCTGAGTAGGTTGGCAAAATCTGTGTTGAATAGAGTACAGTTGAAAGAGCAATTGAAAAGAGTGCAGTTAAAAACCCTGAGTTGAATAGAATAGAGTTCCCAGCTATGAGTTGAATAAAATATAGAGTTGAAAGATCTGAGTTGTATGGAATAAAGTTGGCAGTTATGAGTTGAATAGAGTAGAAACCTTTGAGTTAAGCAGAATACAGTTGAATCTTAAATAGAGTTGAAAGCTCTAAGTTAAATATAGTAGAGCTGAAAGCTCTAAATTGAATAGCGTGCAGTTAATACCTCTGAATTAAATAAAATAATGAGCTGTATAGAATAGAGTTGAAACTATAAATTAAATAAAGTACAGTTAAAACCTTCGAATTGAATAGAGTAAAGTTGAAAGTCGTGATTTGTGTAGAATAGAATTGAATAGAATAAGTGTAATAAAGTAAAGTAGAAAGCTCTGAGATGAGTAGATTAAAGTTGAAAGCTGTAAGTTGAACAGAATAGAATAAAAAGGTCTGAGTTAAAAAGAGTAAATTTGAAAGTTTTGAGTTAAATACAACAGAGGCGACAAGAATAGTGTTGAGAAAAGTGACCAGAAGAGTAGGCTATTAATTAAATGAATAAAATTTGAGAGTTCTGAGTCGAAAGAAGTAGAATAGGTCTACTAGTTGATTAGATCAAACTTGAGAGATGTGTTGAATAGATAAGTGACATGAAACACGATTTGTGATACGTAGTTGGCAGTTGACAGTTGATTACATGACCAGAATGTACAGAACGAGTAGCTCGAGTTTAAATGAGAAGCGGTGCAAATAAAAGTAGTGAACTATAAGTGCGAGTTGTTATACTAAGGGTTCTTAGTAAAGTAGGATTTATGATCCATTATAGAAATAATATATTATCTTTGTTACTGAGAAATAACTGTTGTTCGTGCATAACTAGAAATATTGCTCATTCTCAACAGTACTCCGAATTACAGAATTTACTAACAACAGCAGAATTTATAACTAGAACTGTCCTTGAAATAGTAGGAATTTTAGCACGCATTTGGAAATGAATTAACTTCAAAACAGTAGGATTTCTTTAACAAATAATTGAAATTAATTAGCAAAAACCTGATGTCATCCAGCATTCATATTACAGAATGCAAGATTTCTCATCTTAACCAATTTAAATGTTAGTATTAATCAAAGTTAAACAAATGATTAGTAATACTTATCTAATACCTTCTTTTTTTCTGTATTAATTTTACGTCCATAAAATAACATAGATTTCTTAACCACAATTAAAATAAAGAACTAAAATTGCCTGCACCCTATGCATAATATGGTTAGTTTGGCTTCGTAAGAAGCATGGCACAGGATTCTTGATGTCCAATCAGGGGCCATCCATCTAGTTAATGGTTGATTATCGGATTAAGATGTGTCTGGACGATAGAGGATTAGCGGATCAGATGTGTTACTCTTGTGGCTTAACTGGAGCAAATATTATTAATACTTGTTGGGGACGACCTAACATATTTATTAGCATGCTAGAGAGGAAATCTTTCACATACTTTTGTAACGGAACTCTTGGGAAACTTCACCTAGCTAATACAGTAAATTAGGTCTCTAATTGGCATAAATATAAAATAAATTTAAAAATGTAAATACAATTATTGAATTTCCTTTTTAATATATTTTTTAAAAATTACTTTAGTTTTTTTTATATTAAAAACAACAGTTAATGAGGTATATGACCATGTTTAAAGTCAATTAAAAAAATACATTTGAATTATTTTTTTAAATTTAAAAATCTTGATTCATGATAGTATCTATAGCTGGTTTTATAATTTATTCTCATAAACCTCTTAATATTAATTTTTGAATAAATGCCGAAATTTTTAAAAATTCTCAATTAAAAAAGAAACGTTACACTAGTTTTTGCATCTATGCATATGGATGACATGCTAGGATTTTTATAGAATTGAGAATATTTGTAAATATATACGAGAATTATCATCACGTTTCCTTACCTATAAAAATTTATCATTTCCAAAATCTGTTACTGTAAATTATTTTCGAATCTAATATTTCAGACTCCTTAAGACAAAATAAAAAACATAAATAACACTTTTTTCAATTTTATGTAAAGATTTCAAAGTACCGCTTTTCTATTATCGAGATTTTTGTAAAAATATTTAGAAAATTTAATTCGAAATCGTTCTTTACCGATCATGGGGTATAAATGCATTTATTCGAATTTTTACCAATACAAATACCAAAAAAGACAGTTTTAGAAAATTAAAATTTGGAAAATTTGAAGATATTTTGGCAGACAGTGATTGTCAACCTTGTTAGATATTTCATTTCAGACAACCTTAAAATAAAAGAACTATCAAAATTTTGACATACATTCAGATTTTGATGGGAAATTAAAACATTGATCTACTTTACTCTAATAAAGAAAAAAAAATTAAAAACGAGAACAAATATTTTTATTATTTTTATTTTATTGTACAAAAAATCATTTTCTTGTCAATGACACTTTATATTTGTGTAAAATTTTTATCTCGACGATATTTATTAAAACAAACAAGCTTCATTTTAAAATTGTGCTCAACAAAATATTGGTTGTACCTAAATGATACATTAAAATATACAAACATATCTAGATTACAAAAAGAAAATCGTTGAATAAAAACCTTTTTGCTAATCACTTTTAGGTTTGTTACAACAATAATAAAATACTAAAACACTTATTCAACTATAAAAACCCACGTCAACCACGCCAAACCAACCCCAACTAAAATATCCGTCAAATTCTTCCTGTCTTTATTATAACATTGTAATGTGCAGGTTAGGCAACCAGATTGTAACTGGATGTGGTTGGGTTGAGATACTGAGGCACAGGTTGGAGAACTCATAGTTTTATTTATACACGCACAAACATCACACACATACAATTAGAGACTTACAATATGTAACACATTTAAAGTCATATATAGATTCGTGGAAGGATTCCACTTTTAAGCAAAATCCCCAATACTCAGGTGCGCGAAAGATATTTCCTCTCTGAATGATCAATTGACTATTTCTCCTGAACGCCACTGCGTAGGTGGAGGCAGGACTACAACATTATATTATTTATTTAGTATTTATTTATATATAAATAAATTAAATAAACATATGATAGTTAAGTTTACATATGTTTGTGTATTCCTTCCTTAAATAATACCATGTTTAACTTAGACAAGATGCTGTTAAAGACTGGCGTAATTATCTTGAATTACAAGGGCAATAATATATATTTCACAGAACATTTACATTTCATAATAGTAACTTAATACGAACTAGTTTTAAAACAAATTCATTATTCTGAAATTTAGCGAAACACCTATAAAAGTCTACTACATTCGAATAAGTAAAGTCTACTACTATCAGCAATGTTTACATTAATTTAGAAGGAAATTTAACATTAGAAATTTTAGCTTAGAGTTGAAAATAGTTTACAGTTATTATGTTAAATTTATCGCGAGTAGAATAATCTGAAGAGATATAACATACATCTCAGTATAAATAATTTAATACGTTTGCATATTTAAATAGTGCTTGCTAAATAATTCAAGAATATTATGTATACTTCTAATTTTTTTTCTGAAAACATCATAACACATTTCGGGAAACATGAAATTAAATGACTTTATTAATTTTTTTTTCGTGATGTACATTTCAGAAACAATTTATTCTGTAAAATTCACATTGTGGAATATTTTAAAATTAATTTACGAAACTGAATTAAATTAGTTATTCAAAAATTAGTTGTAGTTTTAAAAAGTATTCCAATAATTATTATTATTGTTAAACTTATGTATTATTAGTTATTTAGAAAACTATTATTTATCATTATTACATCTATTTAAGTAATGCCATAATTTATATAGTTCATATATTTTAATTTATTAAATAATGTTAAGAAATCTTAAAAACTGAAATTATTTAATGTACAGACTAATAAAATATTTATTTAAAATGTAATTATTTATTTTAATTCTAATTTTAAATTTTAAATTTTTATTATTAATATTTTTATTTAATTTATTATGCAATACAGAACAAAGCAACAAGAATAAGTGATAAAATATTTGATTAAAAAAAAAAAAAGAAATATTTATAAATTAGAATAAAAGTCAGAATTTTAATTAATTATGCCAGACATAGCCAGATTAAGTGTCTTATTTATGAAATGATCTCTTTAATATTTTACTAGACATTTCTCTTTAAAAATTTATTAAAATGTCAGGGGGAAAAAAAAGTACAGTACGGACGAAAATATAAGTTGATACTTTTTAATAAAGTATAATTAAAGTAAATCCTCAAAAAAATATATCGTATGAAGAATTAATGATCACCATTTTTAATATTTATGAGTAGAAAAAAAAAATGGCAAATATTTTATTTGAATGACTTAAAAAAATTCGAATCTTTTTTTTTTTCCTCCTTTTGTCAAAAATTTAAACGATATATATATATTTACAATTTCTAAAGTAAAAAAAAAAAAAAGAATAGAAGAGTTTTCGATCTGGAGTATTAAATGTCATTTTAATGTCCCAACACAAAAGAAGTTTGGAGAGACGTCTTCGTAAGCAGATGCAATTTGGCTCGAAAAGGCAAGAAGTGGAGGTAACGACCTCAAAAGAAATCACGTTAAAAGGAGACATTCGAACACTCGAAACATTTGTCTCTTTCATTTTTGGTATTGCCATCTCCTTTCTCAAGATCACATACCATGATAGCGGTTGACATTAGCTCTTTTTTTTTTTATTATTATTCTAGTGTTTTCGTAAAGTGGCAGCAATCCAGTTTCGGCAAAGGAGATGGACATTAACCTTTGTAAAACCAAACTTGTGCCAATGACCGACATATATCTTAAATTTTATGGGATTTAATGACTTTCGTTATTTTTTCCAAACTGTTTACACCACATTTCTACAGATAAAATTGAAGATAACAATTGGCTATTTTTAAAAATAAAGCTCTATTACCCCTTGCTTAAAAGTACCGAAATTATGCAGATGACCAAACATATATTAATATCTATGTAAACAAGGATTTCCAAAAATTTTCGTTACTTTCTTGTAGGCTTTTTTTAAACATTTTTCAACAATTGAAGATCAAACTTTTTATTTATTTATTTATTTTTTTACTTTTAAAAACACAATTGTTACCTCGTCCTTAAAAGTCCTGAAATGTGTGGTAATTAAGATATTAAGTCATGATATGGATAAAGGTTTCCATGGTTCTGGATAGTTTCTGGATGTCTTCCAATGATCTGTTACTAACCCGTTTTCATATGTCTCTGGTAAAATTTTAGATAATAATTGGGTTTTAAAATATAGAGCTCTAAGGGGCCCGATGGCCGAGTGGCTAGCGTTCTGGCGCTCGGTATCACAAATTTCGAATTCGAGTCCTGATGGTACCATGGATATTTGTAGCAGTTCGAATCGCCCTTAAACCGTATGTTCCTGGCTTAATAGGATCGTAGAGCGTTGTGAAGGTAGTGTTACTCGCGTCCGTAGCATATCTTCAAGCTACACGTGCCCCCTGGGCAGTGCTAAATGAGTAACAGAGGTGTAGTCCTTGCTTATGGCATAAAGATTAACTCTATTTGTATTGCCAGCTGCATTAGAACAACATATACAGCTCTATTTACTATTTTTTTTTATCAATTTTAGATTTTTTATTTTTCAGTGATGAAACATATATTTCAGCCTCATGCTTTATTTTTAATGTCATTGTTATAGAGCAATGATCAGAAAATAATAAGGAATTCAAAATACTTAAATTTTGTATGAATTTATTTTCTTTTTTTAAAGTAAATTATATAAAAAAAGAAGATAAAGCAATTTTAATTAATTTAAATACCATTCTACTTTTTTATATGATATACATAATCACATCCGATACGTTTAATTGTATACGTTTTTACATACATTTTTACATATATTATGTCTTTCTACAATATACATAATATATGTAAATTTCTCAATTTTCTCAATCATTAAAAAAAACGAAAAGAAATCAACCAACATTATATTAAAACTTTTTACGTGGTAATGGCAAATAGTAGTGAATTCACTTTTGCATTATAAGCACAAGTATCACGTGATGGTGAAATTTTATATGTAGATCCTCAAAGCATTTTATCAATACTTGTGCCGCCTTACCTGGAAGAAATGGGTCGACTAAACGATGGAGTTATATTCCTGGAGATTTCCATGTCGAAGTTGACCAGAAAGTTCTTGTGTTATGCTCCAGGAGGAAAAAGGATGGTACAAATTTTATAGATCGTATGGCACAGATGATACAGATCATTTTGGTATGGTGGTACAGATCAGTACAGTGGTGGTACAGATCATTTTGGAGATCCTGGTGGGAACAAAAAAGGTTAGCTTCTTTAAAACAATGAAAACTCTTCATTTGCGATGGGTCTGATAAGAAGAGAACATCATTCTTGGTATGAAACTTATTAGTATACCCAAGATGATAAAATGAGTGTCATAAAGATTACGCGAGTCAATTTTCTAAATGATACAATCAAGGATAAAATGGATATCAAATTCATAACCTCAATTTGCTCAGCACTGTAAAAAATGAGGGCACAGATGGATCCCATTAGAAGTTTTTGCTCTTTCCTAATTGTGCTGGGAACAATAAGTTTACCCTAATTAAAGCAACGACAATTCTTCATTTACGATGAGTTTGATGATGACTCAAAAGAAAGTGGGACATCATTGGTGTGACACTGATTAGTAGTAGTAGTGCTAGCCAATTGGCCATCGGACCTCGCAAAGGATGGTAATGGGAGTCAGTAATGATTACGAGAGTCAGTTGTAAATTATACAAGTAAAGATAAAGATGGATATGAAATTTAAAACCTCCATCACTAGGCTCAAGATGTAGATCCGTATGAATACAAGATTTTTAAAATGCAATAGTAGGAGTTGTTATCAGAAAGGTTATTCTTAAAAAATTGAAATCAGATTCAACAAAACAGTGATTTAAAAATTGTGGTGAGCGAAACCACAGAAAAGAGCCGGTGCAGAACAGATAAAAATAAATGTCCTATAGTAAAAAAAAAAAAAAAACTACTTCTAATTATTGAAGTAGCTTTTCTTTTACTCTAGGACATTTATTTTTTATTAAGTTACTACTAAGTAACTTTTTTTTTCTCATAAGTTGAATTTGTTTCAAACACTGACAGTCTTAAGTCGATTTTATTTAGCGTATTTTGGTTGTCGTAGTGCTCGTGTTATAACGTATTTAAAAGATACTTACCCGACTCGTGACTCAGTGGCAACGTGCGTCGCTGGTGAGCATTAGGGCTGAAGTCCAATCCGTTCTCAGCATTGTTGTTGACTTTGTTTCAAAAATGTGGAGACTCGATAGCGTTTTGTGATGTTCAGCATCTTGTCTCCTTAGTCAGACTACCTGGTGGGAGTTTTCCGGGGTTTTTCCCATACTATAGATAATTACCCCTAAAAGTCCTCCCAGAAGACAATGTTCTTTTTCAGCGACTCGGATCCAAGTCAGACTTCTACTTACGTGCGCTCCATCACAACAAAAGCTGTCCCTTTCTGTCCATCCATGAGTAGACTACTCATGGGATGTCCGTCACGCACTTTCGGACACTGAGGATTAGTCACAACAACAAAAGAGACATTGTGTTTCAATAATGTACAGCCGACGGTGGACGATAAAGGAAGAGATATTTTTTTTAAGGATAACAGCCTCGTAATTTTGTGTTGTATGAGAAAACTTCAGGCAGCATGGATATCGATGTGATATACCAATGCACGCTGTCGTAATCAACCATCAAGTCTCCTCTTTCTAGAAGCAGTGACCACAACGGACATGACTAAGCGCTTCTAATCCAAGCCGTCCAGTAGAATAATTGCGAACATGACCCCTGAGCTGAGAGTTGAACAGTATAAAATATAAATATCTTTGAATTATGTTACACCAATGTCTGAATCACGTTCGTTTCAGTCACTGCTTTCAGAAACAAGAACTGATTGTGATTGTGACAACGCATTTAAAAGGTATCGCATCAATAGTTAGGCTACCTGCTGAGGGTTTTCTAGGTTGTCTCCTTTATCACATGCAAATGGCCTTCCCTAATCCCACTTCGGTGAGTTGTTTAGGGTATACATATACTCATCGATATTTAAATTATATATATATTTATATATAGTCCCCTCATGTTTTCGAAATAAATTATATGAAGAAGTTTTTAAAGACGTTAAGGAATATTTATTGAAAATCGTCTTAAAGCACATCTATTTTCGTTGACAAAATAAAATAATATATAAAATTCTAATGTAGTCAATTCAGTTATTGTTTTCTCAATTTGAAGGAGAATACTTTAATCACCTTTTTATATTGTTTTACTTTTTATATATGTGAATTAAACTGTTAGAGCTTCTTATGTTTTGACCATTTTTAAATTATTATTAAAAAGTCTTAAAACAGTTAATTTTTTTTTTTTTACAATTTTTAAAAATTAAAATAGTTTTAAATCATAATTCTTTTCACTTATCAGCAATTATTATATTTAAATATTACATTAATACCTACATTTAGCATTCATTAATATCATTTATGTTCACAAAGAATGTAAGAAAAAAATATATGCATTAATATCTTAGATGAGTAATTTGTTTTTATAAATCCTTCATTTTAAAAAAGTACAAAAAAAATTAGATTTATAATAACCAATTTACATATTTCAACTTGAACAATACTTTTAACTAATGGACAATAAAAAAGAATAAGCAGTTGAAAATTCTTACTATTAATAATAATTAATTCGAAAAACAGTTGAAAATTAAGTATAATTAATTACAGAATGTCACAGCCTTTTAATTTTATTTAATTCAAACCTTTTTTTTTTTTTCCTTGGGAAAATCCTACATCGTCATCAGTTACGGCAATGCATATATTCATGCATTAATGGCAGCAAATTTGTACAAATTACAAATAAATCTCTTCCTTAATCGCATTAGAGTTTTAAGAAATTTGCAAATTTCTTTTTCATCCAGTCCGAATCAAATCAACATCAAAACCATTTTTGAACCTTTTTTGGTAATTTGCGACGACCGTTTAAGCGTTAATGGAAAAAAATTGCACACTGCATCGCTGAATAGTGTCCGGCCACGTGGAATATTTGAGATATGTACTTTGAAAGAATCTATTTCGGAAGAGATTTTTTTTTCTTTTCTTTTCAAGATTATGAATTATTCATAAAAATATATTGCAGTACTTTTCAATTTTTTTTTTTTCTTGCATCTCAGGTTAATCTACTGAAACGCTTTATTATTATTTTAATATTTTTTTTTTTTTTTTATTCTTACGCCTCAAAAAAGTAATTCGTAAAGTATTTTTTTCCATCAGAACAGGCAGGTTAAACGTCACAATTTCTCTGCGGGTGCAAAATTTAAAAATCATGACATGATAAAAACTAATTTTTTGATGATAAGAATATTATCGGATTCAGGACTTTTTAAATTTATTTATAAGTGTTTTCATTAACTTTTTAATCAATTCCTTTAATTGCTTAATGAGTTAAATTATAGCGTTAATTTTTTTAATTACAATTTTAAATAGAAAAAATGTTGATAAAAATTCAAAGAAATGTCATAGAATGGTCAGGAATAAAATTTGTTGCTATTCCCTACTACTACTACACCACACCACATCACTCTGCCTAGAGTTGCCCCTTTATAGTTTTGGAATGATGTGCGTTAGAAGAAGTCTGATTGGGCTCTATGACCCTCTACAATCATTCGAGATCGGGACCCACGGCTTAAGTGGATTCCGAAACACTATAAACAAGCCACAACTGGGACTCGAACCAAAACTTGTAGCTCCGAACGCCAGAGCGTTAGGGCCATCAGGCCCTCGAAGAGGTGTTTATGGTATACTTATGTTAAACAAAAAACTACATCGATATTTAAATTATATTTTTTTTATATAGCCCCATTTGTTGAAAAAAAAAAATTATGCCAAGAAGTTTCTCAAAGACTTTAACGAATCTTATTTAAAGTCGTTTTAATACACAGATATTTTCTTTGACAAAATAAAATAATATATAAAAATCTAATTTATCTAATTTATTTAACTGAGTTTGAAAAAATCATACTTTAAGCATCTTTTTTATATTATTTTACTTTTCTTGTACATGAATCAAGCTGTTAGAGCTTTTTATGTTCTGATCATTTTAAATTTATTAAAAAAATGTAACCCGTCAATTTTTTTTATTAATTTTTAAAATTAAAATAGTTTTAAATCAGAATTATGTTCAAGCAATTATTGTATTTAAATATTGCATTAATACCTACATTTAAAGTTCATTAATAATTACCATTTATATGCACAAAGTATGTTGGAAAAAAAGATCTGCATTAATATCTTAGATGATTAATCTGTTTTTATAACTCAGTTTTTTTAAAAAAAAGTACGAAAAAATTAGATTTATAATAACTAATTTACATATTTTAACTTGGGCAATACTTTTAACTAATGCGACAATAAAAATAAAAGAGCAAGCAGTTGAAAAATCTTACTATTAATAATAATTAATTTGAAAAACAGTTAAAAATTAAGTATAATTAATTACAGAATGTCAGAGCCTTTTAATTTTATTTAATTCAAACCTTTTTTTCCTTGGTAAAATCCTACATCGTCATCAGTTACGGCAATGCATATATTCATACATTAATAGCAGCAAATTTATACAAATTACAAATAAATCTCTTTTTCTTAATCGCATTAGAATTTTAAGATTTTGCAAATTTCTTTTCATCCAGTCCGAATCAAATCAACATCAAAACCATTTTTTGAACCTGTTTGGTAATTTGCGACGACCGTTTAAGCGTTAATGAAAAAAATTTCCACACTGCATCGCTAGATATTGTCTGGCCATGTGGAATATTTGAGATATGTACTTTGAAAGAAGCTATTTCCGGAAGAGATTTTTTTACTTCTTTCTTTTTTTCTAAGATTATGAATTATTCATAAAAATATATCGCAGTACTTTCCATTTTTTTTTTTTTTGTTTCTTGCATCTCAGGTTAATCTACTGAAACGCTTTATTATTATTTATTATTTTTTTTATTATTCTTACGCCTCAAAAAAGTAATTCATAAAGTATTTTTTTCCATCTGAACAGACTGGTTAGACGTCAATTTCTCTACGTGTGCAAAATTTAAAAATCATGACATGTTAAAAATTTTTTTTTTTGGTAGATAAGAATATTATCAGATCCAGACTTTTAAAATTTATAAGTGATTTCATTAAGTTTTTAATCAATGCCTTAAATTGTTTAACGAGTTAAATTACATTTATACTTTTGTTTTTTTCATTACGAATTTAAATAGAAAAATAATGATAAAAATTCCTAGAATGGTCAGATGCATAATTTATTGCGATTCCTAACTAGTTAACATGAGTTCGAAACCCGAATAATGCTGCTGAACTGAAAGTTTACAGGTTCACTCCAGGATGCTTTTAAAAATTGCAATGATGTATTTTGAGACTTGGAACATAGAAAGCTCCTCAAAATGTTCCCTGGTTAACGTTTAATCCACTACAATTTTGCCTTTATAGCGTAAATGACCTCCGTTCAAAATGCCCAACAATTGTTTAACATAAAATTTTGAATCTATTAAATAAATAAATTTAAATTTTACCCTGATTATTTTTGGTCACTTACAATCTCCAGTGAATGTTCCAGAGGAAAAATGCGCAGCGAACATAATAGCGCTAGAGAGCCAGGTTCTCCGTCATCAGACTCCTTATATTTCTATAAGCTGAAATAATTCTTGTTTTTTTTTTCTTCTAAAAATGTATGCCAAGGCTATCATGAAATCTAGTTTAATCACGATTAAAAGGACACATTCGAATGCTAAAGTACTTGCTCATTGCCTGTGGGCCACATGTCTGTCCTACATCGTCGTTTCTGTGATTTTATTTGGTAAGAAACAATTTGGAAATGCACATGAAAACCTGGCGCACTTCCAAATCTGCTGACGCTGCCTTATTTGTCTCACAGCTGGAGAGTAGCAGAAAATCCCGACCCCCCCAATTCATCACCGATATTATTTCTAATCCACCCCACCCACCCCCAAATCCACCAAATCCATTCTAATAAACCACAAAATATAAACACCCCTCATTCTTCAACTTGTCACAAATTAAACATGAGTGATTCGCCACAAACAACAAAAAATTAAACCTCTGGAATCCAAAAATTAAGATTGAAAGTTTCGAAGGGGGTGCCTGCCTTATTTGGCAGAAATCCAGGGACTTGCGCATTTCTGCTGGAAAGCCTTTAAAAAGCGGAGAGGACTTTTCAAGGAATACCTACATCCTAGAAATCAAAGACATAAATCACAGCAATCTGCAAAATGGAAAATACTTTCAACATCACTAACTCAGAGTGATTTGTTTTTTTTCCAGACCCGGAGGAAATGACCCTTCGTAAGAACTGCAATAACATCGGAACGTTTTTCCTTAAATGGAGCATTATTTAAGGTTAGAGGACCTTGGGACTAATTTAGTGTGAAATGGTTTACCACGTGCTTTGCTTTGAAAGAAACACACACGAAATGAAATTAATAGCGATTTCAAGTCATGGGCAAGATATTTGCACGCTGAGTTATTGCTTTTCGAGGTTTGAGTAATGGCGATTTGAAATTGACTTGATATTTTGCCTCTTATGGTTTATACATGTATCGTTAAATTGTTGAAAAATGCTTGCTTTTTAGTAATGTTATTAATCAATGGAACACATAAAAATATTTTAAAGTTTGTTGGCAAAGTCGGAAATGCAATTTTAACGGTTGTTTATTATAAATAAAAATAAATAATACATTTTATACTGTACAATTGAAGCCTCCGATGTTTTTTTAAATATTTTGTAATTTATCTATTTTATTCACATCAGCTCTCAATCTATTTTAATTATAATTAAATTTTCAATCTTTTTCCCACAGTCTATAAAAATAATAATAATATTAATAATAAATAATAATAAAAACATTACACTTCAGTTAACATTACTTTCTGTATTTTTTTAAATGTTAAGTAATTTATGAAATTTAATGTCATTAAATCAACTCTCAATCTATTTCAATATAAAATAATTATGTTTTCAAATTTCCTTCTCAATCAATAATATTAATGAATAATAAAAAATAATGTTAATCAATAATAAGCTTTCCACTGTACAATTAAAACATTTGATGCTGTTCAAACATTTAATGATTTATATATTTTATTGACATTAAATGAATTCTCAATATATTTTTTCAATCTATTTTAAAAATTCTTTATACAACAATACATTATGAATAAATTCATACTTTATATTAATTTTGAAATGTAAATTCCATTATCTGATGAATGGATAGAAATATGTTTCTTTTTTTCTGAGATATATTTTGCCATGAAACTTGTTTACATAAAGAATACCACTTGGGTTTCTCTAAATGAATTCCTGGGGTCACAATCTTACCTGGGGTACCTTACTCTCATTAATAAAAGGACTAACGGTCTATGGATTTATCGCGCTTATTCACTGCATAAACATTGCAACTTTTAATTTATTTAGAAGCTCAACAAGTCGACCCAATCCAAGCTCTGGTAGGTATACATTAATAAGTTATTTAATAAAAGGATTTTTAAAAGAACCACCAGTTGTCTCGAAAAATTTATTACAAGACAACTGAAAATAGCATTAAGTAAATAGTTCAAAGCTTTTCATTATTAATATACCAAACAAAGTGAAAACACAAGTATTCATAAATGGTTTTGTAAGAAAAGCATTTAATGAAGAAAAAAATATTATGTGTATGGTATAAAATATTAAAACAACAAAAAAATGTAAAAAAAGAGATTGAATTTACAATTATAAAGTTAAAAAGAAATTAACATAAAAGCATTAACAAATATTAAACCAAAAAAATTCTACAACTAAATATAAAACTTCATAGTGAAAAATATAATTGAAATTTCTAACAATATTTTTTTTTCTATCAAATTTTATATTTAAAATAAAATGATCTTTTTTTTTCATAAACATTGATAATTGATTTGACGTCAACAAAATATATAAACTACTAAATATTTGAAAATCATCTGATGCTTAAATTGCACAGGTTAAAACTTCACGTAATCATGTTTGAAAAAAAGATTTAGAATCACCAGAATTATCAGTCAAAATCTATTATGAAATTATATATTATTTAATCCATGAAAATAATAAAGAGGAGTGTATGGATATCGAAATTTTAATTTACTGCTTAATGTTAAAGAAAATAAATAATTTATATAATTTTGCAAAATATATTTCTTTTGTACAAAAAAAGTAAGCAAAAAGTACATTTTTTTCTATAACAATTTTGGCGAAACCCTATACTGACTGTAAAACTGCTTAGATATTCGTAATCACCTAATAGATTTTTTTCATCAATAGATTAAGAAACTAAATTAATTTGAACAAAAGATCACGAAAATGTGAATATTTAATAAGGCATTAAGTGAACTGCGGCGTCTTTTAAAAAGTAATACACTACACATAAAAAACACATCATCAAGGAATTTTTTTGGGGGAGAAATTTGCCATTTAATCTGCGAAAAGCTTTTTTTTTTTTTTTTTTTATCCTTTTTATCTTAATTATAATTAAAATTAATTATTTAAACTTGGCATTTTAGAAGGGAAGCAAAAAAACCTTTAGGGAAAAAAAAGCATGTTTTTCATTGTTTTTTATTTAAGCATATATATTTTTTCTTTTTTATATGAGTAATTGTATTTATCCGAATCACATTATAAAATAAAAAAAAAATTAGTATATATTTGATATATCAATATGTATTTAAACTCAAATTTAAGAAAAATATTTACTGAAAATTAACCTGGTTGGTGTAATAAAAATTTTACTATTTGTAGTGATAACAGATAAATCCATATGATACAAAGATACCTTATTCCTTTTCATCAATCTCAATGGAAAGGAAGACGATGTAAAAACCCTGAGGTTTCAATATAATGTGGATTGGTTTGGTTTGCGGCTCTACTGTTATTTTGTGCACACTTTTTTAAGCTAATTAGACCGGGACCTACAGTTTAACGTAGATTCCGGTAGGGATTCGAACCTGAAGCCTATGGCACGAAAGGTCAGAGCTTTAGTCAATTGGCCATCAGGTCGCAAAATAATGTGGAGATACTTCATTTCCATCATCCTGAGTAACTGGAGAAGGTAGGTGATACTGCACAATAGCAAAAATGAATAAATTTGTAAATACATCTTATTTCATATCCTTTTTAAAATAGATCAAAATGTTAGTGATCCCTACAAAATCATGTAAATATGTAATAATACTATTTGAAAAAAAAATTGGATATTGGTAATTGATACCCGATTCACAGTGTGTAACGTGAGCAACTAGTTTTTAGGATGGCCCTGGTTCAAATCTGCTGGTGGCTTCCGTTACAGTCCCTCCTTTCAGAAACAATGAGTCTCGATTGCAATTGTGACAACGCGCGTCTGCAGTCAAGTTGCTAGTTGGGAGTTTTTCGGGTTACCTTGCATATGATATTCAAATGCAGAACAGCTTTCCTTAAACCCTCACCTGGGAAGACAATGTCTCCTCTTATTAGAAGATGAACGGCTGTTCGTAACAATCATTAATAGTACAGGGGCATCATTATATCAAAAAAAATAATCATATGTCTAGGATGAACTAAAAAAAAACTACATGCAGAAGTGTTATTGAGTAGGTGTATGTTACTACCCAATGACCACACTCGGAGGAATTCATAAAAAAATGCTCATCAAAAAAATATTTGATGTGAAAATATTTGCTCAAATTTGTTGGCTTTAAAAAGAAAGAAATTCTCAAGTCAAGACATGATTAAATAAAAATACCATAGTTATAGTTAGCTACCCAATTACCTATTTAACCGTCCATTAAGCAAATAGCCTAACATATCCGCTCCCATTCTTCACAATTAAAGCTAACCAGGAAACCACTAACTGTGACTCTCCAACAATCCATCAGCAGATACCATCCCCTCTTCAAGAGTAGGCTTCAAGTACTACATACAACAAACAATCCTCCCTGAATCCATCCTCCCTCATTAAACGGGCACTGTCTTGACTATTTCCCTCTAAACAACGCAACAAATGAACAATGTAAGCATTTCGAGAGCTTTATTAGCGATTGGATATCTCAATGGGGTTTGTTTGAATAATCAAGTGGAAGAAATTAGAAGGGGATCTGTTGAAGAAGAAATTAACAAATAGGGGCATTTAGTTTAATGCCATTATTGCATTGGCACCATCAGCGAAATACGGGTGTTCTATAGCATTCTAAGGATAAACGAATTTGGAATGCTTTGGGTTGGAAATCCTAACCTTTATTCCTTCAAGTGCTCATTTTGACAAAAATATGACGGTAAAGAATATCATTTCATAATAATACTTTTTTAATAGAAGTTACCAAAAAGTTATATAAATATGCTAATTGTATAAAACATATAAAAAAAAGCATATGTGTTTATTTTCCAGGTATATTAGCCAATAATAAAATATTCCAGACAGTTTAGTATGTCTCCGATTGCGTAATTTAAATCTTACGAAATATAATTACTATTTGCTCTTTTTCTAATAATACTAAGGTTCTCATCCGTATTTAATATAAAAATGCATATACATTATAACACAAAACTAAACGCTATTTAAACTAAAGGACAATTAAAAATTATCATTGGCACTCAGTTCATCTCAAACTCCTTCCTCGTGGATAATTGGAATCATGAAATACGAGAGTTTGCTATTGTGGTACAGATGCAAATTATTTGATATTTTGGCGAAAACAAGACCATTATTTTCTCGAATGGAGTGGATTTTTCTTCTGTGGTTGGCATGTGATAAACTTACAATTTAAGGTTCTCCTGACTTTCTTCAGTTTTGACTTTAAGGACTTTGACTCTCTTTTTTACAAAAAAAAAGGCATTGGCGGACGGTATCGTGGTTTATTATATAATTGGATCCGGAAAAATCTTATATATATATATATATATATATAAAAACAGAGAAAGAAATAGAGACCAGGGATATGAACTATAAGTTCATATATTTTAATTAAGCAGAATACAAATTTAATTAAATTAAATAACTCATAACGTAGTCATATTTACTAAAAGCAGTAAATTTAATTGGGAGTTAGCTAGTTATTTTTTTCTTTCTTAACAAATCATAAATCTCATAATGCTACCCTATATAAATGGAATAAATCAGCTAACCCAATTCATGAACTATTAGTGGGACGTTTATATAATGAAGTGATTAAATTATCTGTAGATTTAGAATAAACTGGTTAATATTTGAAAATATTACAATAGGTAATTTCGAGTGGAAATATTCATTGAATACTGTATATTGGGAATGCTATAAAGGGACTTAAAATATAATATACCTCGTAATCCGTGTTAATGGAATTGTTATACTATGCTAGTTAATCCATGTTAATAAACTACCGTATAACTCTTAATTCCCATTGATTAAAATTAAATGTAATACAGTGCTGTACTACGAATTCCATTTTAATTATTTACTTTGATGTGTTATTGGTTTCTTATAGTTGGGTATTTGGACGTTAACAGTATATTCAGTATTAAACTCCATTCACGATGGGTAGTTGGAAAAAGATATTAAATATCAATTATTATATGTATATATATAGATATATATATATATATATATGTAAAATTCATAAATAAATGATTTCTTGAAATCAAATTTCTTCCACTTTTTTTTTCGGGAAATTTTACATAAACTCAAAAGGACTTTAAATATAACTGATTTAAAGACATAAATTACAAACACGCTTAAACTTAAAATATAATTTTATTATCTTTTTTGCTATTCTTCTCAATAACTAAAGAATAAAATTTTCCTTATAATAATATACTGCCTTTTTTTGAATACCACTCATATTTTAAAACTTAATCGGAAAATAAAATCTTTATTTAATGGTGTGAAAAATTGTTGTTTCTTTCTGAATACTTGTTTTTACTTAAAAAATATAAATGTCAATAAATCGAAACAAATTATTAACTTGTTATCAAAACGAATTTTTTATAGGGTTCCCAACTCTTATTCTTTTTTATAGCCCATGAAAATTAAATACGAGTAAAAGTACTTTGGTCAAAGAATTAAAAATAAAACTATCTACTTAAATACATTTTTTAACATTAAAAGGAGTATATATTTTTATTTTTAATTTGACAAAGTTTTGAATATAACCAAATTATATTCGAAAATAATTTAACGTTTTCTTTTACATTGAGTTTTATATTAAATTATAACACCATCTTTTATCAACTCTACTGACAAATAACTTTCTTTTTTTTAAAACCTTTTATTTTAAATCATTTGTGAGATAAAAGTGCGCAATGAGTAACGAAACATGCTATTTCAATTTCAATTGCGACTAACAATAATTTCGATAACGTTAAATTCTATTACAAAATAAAGTATTCTTTATCTATTAGTATAGTAAAACAATGACACTCATGAAAATAATACATTCTATACGTATATTACTTTTTTTCAAATAAAATAATATAAGAAATTATAATAAGCAGTTTGAATAACAATGCATAACACAGTATCTCAATAATAAAGAAATGCTTTGATTACTTTTGACTGTTACTTATAAATATCCTAGGAGTAAACAAGGCAGCTTAGATTTAGATTTATTCAGCCTTCGATTGCGTTGAATTCTTATAAAAAATAAAAATATTCTTTATTTATTACTACATTAAAAAAATGATAATTACGAAAATAATACATTCTATAAATATATTACTCGTTTTACAAATAAAATAATGTAAGAAATTATAATAAGTAGTTGGAATAACACTGCATGACGTAATACACCAATAATAAAGAAATGCTTTGATTAATTTGACAGTTACTGATAAATAACCTAGTGGTAGACAGGACAGCTTAGATTTAGATTTATTTAGCTTTCGATTGCATTAAATTCAAATAAAATATAAAGTATAATTTATATATTACTACATTAGAATGACAATTATGAAATTAATAATTTTTATACGTATATTATTTTTCAAATAAAAAAGTAATATAACAAATTATAATAAGCAGTTGGAATAACACTGCATGACGTAATATCTCTATAGTAAATAAATGCTTTGATTACTTCTGACAGTTACTGATAAATATCCTAGTAGCAGACAGGACAGCTTAGATTTAATTGAAAAAATCGCCTATTGTACAAAAACGGACGCTCTTCAACAGTTGCTGATTCATTGAACACTAACTATTCCTCGAACAATCTGCAGAAAAACTGAACAGAAGAAAAAAAACTAAGATATCCAATATCTATCTCTGAAGAGTCACAGAAAATACAAGTAATTGCATTTCGAGAGTAAATGCGATATCAAAATAGCCCCCGTTCAAAAAAAAAAAAAAAAAAAAAAAAGAAGAAGAAGAAGAAGAAGAGAAAAAAAAAAAAAACTTCGCGTAAAGCAAGAAATATTTCTTTTGTTCCATCCAAATATCGATGATAGGAGAAAAGAAAAGAAAAAAGAACAAGTGCAACAGACAAGAGAACGGTAAGGTCTCGCCCTGAAGCGATGTCCAGAAACCTTTGCAGCAACCAACTTAGCAAAGGTCTCTCGCTTTCTCCAAGAAAAAAAATAAAGATGGAACTGGAAAAAAAAAATATATATACATAACCTGTTACAGTAACAAGGAAGTCATTATAGAAGTTTTTCAGCCAAAAAAATGGTACGTACGAAGGAATAAGTTCAATAACAATTTCTTGCTGATTCTTCAACTACTACTTCAAACTGTGATAAGACTTAAAGTATGCTTCCACGTGCAAAAGTTGTCTTGGCTATTGAGAAACATGTAGTAAGTTTTTGTATAAGAGTGTTAGTGTCTGTTTCAATTAGGTTTGTTTTTGTTTGGGAATTTTGTATATTAGCTGTTTTACTCTATTATATGTTAACTTCAAATATCGTAAAACATTTTTCTTTCATATACTATCGTTGCTACTTTGAATGTCGTAAAACATTTCGTGTAAAAGCTACTTTAATTCTATTGTGCATTGACTTTGAATGTCGTCAAACCTTTTGTAGCAAATTTCGTTTCATTTAAAGTAAAATAAGCATTAATATTTTATTCATAAAATCAGTGTATTACAATTTATAAATTGCCAAAATATTAATCTAAGTGCCTTTATTAACTTATATAGTAACTTATGCCTTTTACCACGAGTTGTTGTACATTCATTCCAAACACAATCTAGAGGATCTTGAAAGATTTCAACTTATACTTCATCCATTAAAAATTCACCATCATCAACACTACACACCATAAGACACTCTCACATGTCAGTTTCGAAATATAATAATTACTCTTCTTTTCCCCTCTCGATGTAAAATATGCGCCAACGTAAATCGGAAGTCCTAATCGAGATTGAAGACCCGCGACCACATGCACAAGATTGGAGGGAAGGACTGTAGCATTTTGCATAATGAAGAGGCTGGCAGACTATTAAAAGGAGGCAAATGAAGCCATCATGCTGCCAATGTATCTGTACCTAACTCAATTATAAATAGTAGATCGTTCAATTGCCCCTGTCGGATTCGAAGTTATGGAAGGTCCCTGCTTTATTATAATAATTGCTTTTTAGTGTTCAGGACCTTAATCCGATTTCGTAGAGTGAGGAAAAGACCACGCCGACTTTTAACATGAGTTGAAAGATTCGACTGACAGCGAGCAAAGCGATTCGTTTGAGCAATGACAGGCATTGAGGTTAGCTTCCCTAAAGGATACGTTATCAATATGGTTGTCAAAAAGGGGTAGTGTTAAATTTTAAGTTTTGATTGATTTTAGGAATTGAAGAATTTTGTATGGGGGGTTGAGTTTTTTTTAGACAATCACACTTCTGACTTTCTTCTTATACAATTATGCTTTCCTATATTCCTTTGCGTTTTGTTAACACTGAGAAAATTATTTTTTTGTATATTTAGACACACGTGATTCAATAAAGACAAAAAAAATAAATTAATAATTTTTAGAAATAAACCGCTTTCCAATGAGGTCTTTGATAATTTGTGTATAATGATTCAAAAACGTTTGCTGACCAGATGCCCGATCTATTCTTCTGCTCCAGATGTATTCTTCTGACCAGATTTATTCTGCTTCTTAGCTAAAAGAGAGTAAGCTGATTTTTATATTTAACTACAAATGTTCATTTGTAGGGTGTCTTTGAATTGTATATGTATGAATCTTCGATGTTTGAAAACAATTGCTCATAAGAATAGGACTTCAAAAAAAAAGCTGTCTGGTGTCATAGATGTTTGTGTTTCCTCAGAATCCACGTTAAACTGTCTCGGTGTAATTAACCCAAATTGTGCACAAAGTTGCCGTAGAGAGACAAACAAAACTTACCAAGGAACTGAGCTTATTACGTAG